>MU376943.1:484415-702426 GCA_022495195.1 Xylaria digitata | reverse complement strand
TATTCGATTTATTATAAGCTGTTAAAGTTGGTAAGTTTTGGTGGTAATACTGATCCACTAGGGGGGGGTGATCCACTAGGTGGTCTGCGACTCTACTGCACCCAAATCGCGGCTAGTGACGTCAGATATTCCGTTCAACGACGTCTTTATTGCTTTTACACCGCTCTGTGTGGCATAGTGCAACAGCTCCGTCTTCTACTTAGTAGGTACTGTATGTACAATTCTGTATTTATAGCATCGCATTCTCAAATACTGCAGCTGAGACAGATACCGTGTCCATTCCGAGGTAACAGCCCACCCAGCCCACCCAGCCACTTAGCCTCCCTCATCTAACTCTCGCGATTCACCTGCCTCAAGCTCTTTCGCCCGTTTTTAATATCCATCACAAACATATTCTCGCTTCGGAATAATCTCCTCCTCCCACCGGATCCTCAGCTTCATACTCTCTAACGCGGCATCTCATCCAATTTACCTCAATCCGGCTTCAAACCCCCACAAGCTAAACCACCATTGACCACGGGATATATAACCCCGGAGCAAACAAACAAACAAAAAGAAGAAAAGAATGTCCGCTCGCATTTTCCAATCCGCTCCCCGCGTCCTGCGGCAGCGGCAGCAGGTTCTGGTGGGGAGCTGTCTAGGGCTCTCGGTCGGCACGGGCCTGGCCATTCGGTCTTCTCCGCGCGTCCGCTTCGACAACACACCCCCAACGACATCCTCCTTCTCTACCTCCCTGCCCGCCTTCTCCAACACGGAGGACAAAAACAAAGGGGGCCTTAACCCCGAGCTCATGAGGCAGCTCTCTGGTGGTAGCGTGACGGGTTTTCTGTCCGGACTCATCGTAAGCGTCTTCTCGCAGACGCTCGTGCTGCTTTTGGGCCTTTCGGTTGTTATACTACAGGTGCGTGTTTGATTTTTTCTTTTTTTTTTCTTCGTGTCTCCCTTCACCCTCCTTTATTACTTACGCTCGGTATCTCTCCTTTTTTAAATCCGGGTGTGGCTCTCTTCAGGTATGAGATGAAGGCACCCAACACTTACAAGCGTCAATATACCACGAGAGAAGAATGTAATGCTAAACTCTGCGAATCAGATCTTAGCAAGATACGGCATCGATATAATAGATCGGCTACGCTTGAGGCAACGGGTGAGTAAGTCACGGGTACTAGCGGCTCTAGACAAAGACCCGGTGTTCAAGCTCTCGTTTGGACTATTATTTGCTCTTTCAGCGTTCATGCAGTTTTAATCCGATTTCGCAGTACGCGATAAATCTGTCTAGTTTTCGCAGCATTCGCTTGCTCAAAATGTATATACTCCGTCATTGGATCAAGCTCTGAGCTGTTCAAAACGGCTGGACTTCTTTCTCGAGCCATGCCAAAGTTAACTTGTCGTCCTCAAAAAAGGTCTTGGTCTTCTCGAATATCTCTGCGTTGTAATCATTCAGCCACTGTTTCTCGGCCGCCGTCAAAAGATTGGGGTCGATCAACTTGCGGCAGTACGGCACCATGGTAACATGCTCGAAGCCTAAGAAGGGCTTGTCACCGAACTTGTACTTCGTTTGCACTTCTCTAACCATCACAATGTTCTCTATTCGAATGCCAAAGGAGCCGTCTTCGTAAAAGCCAGGCTCATTTGAAACGACACATCCTGGTGATAACGGGACCTCGGCATATTGAGACCTAGTCCCGATCCCGATAGGCCCTTCGTGAACATTGAGAAATGACCCAACGCCGTGGCCTGTGCCATGACGGTAGTCTAAACCCTCCTTCTACAAGTGAATGTTAGTCATGTGCATATCAAAATCACGTGATGCATCTTACCCATAGGAATTGGCGTGCCGTGCAATCTAAAGCAAAGCCCGTTGTGTGTTTCGGGAAGATCATCGTATCTAGAGCTATGTTTCCCTTCAGCACCAGAGTATAGGCCTCGATTTCTCGTTGCGTAGGCGTCCCGAAATGTAATGTACGAGTAGTGTCCGTTGTGCCATCGAGATACTGCGCCCCAGAGTCGCATAGGTAGATAGCATCAGGGTCGATCGTTGAGCAGCTTCCTTTCTCTGGCTTATAGTGTATCACAGCAGCACTGCATTAAATGATTAGTGGAGTGCTCTGTAGTTGTTGCTGCGTCGATACCTACTTTGGGCCAGTGGAAGAGATTGTGTCGAATGAAAGTCCCATGAAGTGAGTATGCCTAGCACGAATCGCTTCGAGCTTGTCAGCCGCTTCTACTTCATCAATGGTCGCCTTTTTGACCAGCAATTGGTCCTCAAGCCAAGCGAAGTACTCGATCAAGGCAGCGCCATCTCGAACATGGCAATCCCTCATGCCCTGCAATTCGGTCGGGTTCTTGATAGCCTTTGCATCACCCACCGGGCTTCTAACCTCTTCAACAAACTCGTCTCCTCCCAGGGCGCGTTGTAGAGCCCAAGACGCCTTATTAGATATCAAGAACTTCTTACTATCGCCAGTCTCAGTCCTATTAACTTTAGCTATCTGGCCAAGTGCCGTGGCATCCGAAAAGATGTCTTGGTATGGTTTGATAGTCACTTGATTTTGCTCTAGAAAATCTCGGACCACCGGTTTCAATTTCGAAGAGTCGATGTATAGAGTAGCATCGTCCGGAGTAACGACAGCATACGAGAAAAATACTGGGTTGTAAGGGATGTCACTTCCTCGAAGGTTAAAGAGCCAAGCGATCTCATCAAGCATGGAGATGACAAACGCTAGTGCCTTTTTCTTTTCCAGTTCCTTGCGTAGCTCTTCCAGCTTCGTCTTCACATCCTTTCCGGCGATCTCTTTGTCAAGAATAATGACTGGCTCGTTTGGCCGAGGAGGCTTATCTGAGCCCCAGACGAGGTCGACTAAATTCTCGGCAACGGCCACTAGTTCTTTGCCACCGTTCCTCTCGATCTTCTCCGACAATTTATCGGCAGCAAGGCTCGTCAGCAGGGTTGGATCAACAGCAACAGTTTTACCGGCCTCGGCTTGCTCGGCAGACCACTCCTGCCAGGTGGGCACGTCCTGAATGCCTTGCTTCAGCAGCAACCAGTTGTCGTCGAGTTGTTTGCTGGCTTGGTTGAAGTAGCGACCATCGGTGGCTAGAGCGGCCTTATCATGAGTAATGACAGCGCAGCCCGCGGAGCCAGTGAATCCAGATATGAAAGCACGACGGGCATCACACGGAGCGATGTATTCAGAATTATGGCTATCTTCAGAAGGAACGACTTGAGATAAATAGGTCAGCTACTAGAAATCAGGTGCTCGATGAAATGAATAAATTGGCAAGCCTACTGTACACATCAACCTTGCGTTCCTTCATCAAGTTGCGAAGCCTGGTGAGCCTCTCGGTGGTGTCAACTTTCGCCATATCGAGAGCGATAGTGCTTTGGAAGCGAGCAGTTGAGCGTCGTCCTATTGTTGGATGGCTAGAAAGGAGTGCTGAAGAGGCACGAGAGGTTTTTAAAATAAAAGTAGTGAAGGCTGCTCGTGGAGTCACGGATAATGCAGGGAGGCTCAAGAAGATTCGCATCGGCTGCGGTAGATGATACCTCTACGGTCCCCGGTATAGATAGACGCACACAACTATCTATGAGGCCAAAAAATAAGGCTACCTAAGTACAGGGAATTGGAGATGTAGTCGTGGGGGACCAAGACAAGATGGGAGGTGCTGTATTGCTATCTCGGATTGAAATGGACAAATGAAGAAATAGAGGAATGGAGGATCAAAGAGGTCAGTGGGAGAATTAGATATGAGGTACGTATAGAAGTTGGAAGTTGTGATGTCGATACCTACCCGGTAATTGTGTGATAGTCGATCAGCAGTGCTGCCTTATCTAGACTAAAAGACTTCCTACCTAGGTATCGGGGGCGCCTGTGCCTGACTTGACTTCCATGACAAGTGACAGGTCAGGTCACCTATCGATATAGGTACCTCTTTAGTAACAAATATGCCCCATGATAGCTAATGAATTTTGCGGGGAAAGGCTAGCGCAAAGATAGTAGGGATGTTCCTCCATTAGGTAATTGTCTGCCCCGCCAACTTTTTCAATTCAAAGCTTCCAATACCTATTGTTCATGGTGGGGGTTTTCCAGTCCATCCGCTCCCTCTCGAACGAAAACAAGACAGTCGGGGTTAGATACCGCTGGTGAACCGAAAATGAGACTGATCACACCAATACTTTCTGCGCTTTAGGCAGTCTGCCTAGATACCCACGGTACCTCTAGGTAGCTACCTATAAGTCAACTCTTACTCACCGTTAAAGCCGCGTCGAGGCCTTCTGCCCTCATTCATCCCCGTTTCCATCCCTATCTATTCCCATCTCATACAAACATATTCCCCCCCATAAAAACCCAAAATCTACGTCCCAATCTACGTTGAATTCGACGTTCGCCCTATCTGTCTTGTAAAACCTGTTGTAAGTCTAGTCTATCTAGTATTAGGGCCTCAAGTCCCGGTCCCGCTGCCGCCAGTCGCCAAGCTCAACTCACCTTCCCCTTTCCGCTATGGACGATATAGAACAGTATGGAAAACAATTTACCTGTTCCCACTACCTTGCCAGAGGTCGAGCATGTAAGTTGATTGTACCCTGCTACTTCCATGTCGGGGGTTTCAACGGCCATGGAGCAAACGCCCATACTAAGTCCACTATCCACGGATATATCTTTGATATATCTCGAGATATCTCGGTTGAAGACCAGAGGCCTGACCTTTGCTAGTTGATCAATGAGCTCTACAGGCCGAATGCTCCCGAAACAATATCCCAGATTCAAGAGGCCCTCCAACGCCTTCAGAAGTCACCGCAAGGCTGGCAATTAGCCCAAAGCTTACTGGCACGGCCCGGGGATAACATTAAGTTTTTTGGCGCCTTGACTGTTATTGTAAAACTGAATACCGAGCGGTAAGAATTCTGAACCTCCTCGAAGCAATTTTCTAACCCTACGGTCCTTATTCATACAGGCTATCAGATGACGATGCTCTCTCTGTGCTTCAAAACCTCATCACCTGGCTCGTCCATTCTCTTAGTGATGGATCGGGTCCTATCGTGATCAGGAAGCTCTGCTCCGCATTAGTAACTTATTACATCCACTACTCCCATACATGGTCCAAATGCGTCCGCCACCTACTTTACTCCCTAGGCCGGAATGTAGCCATGCCGATCGAGGAAGTAGGAGATACTTTACCACTAGAGCAAATCATTCGGGAGTTGAGCACCCAGAAGTTCCTGGCTGCGAGTTGGTTTGCCGCAACACTAGCTGAAGAAACCGAAAAGGTGGACTCTAAATCTACCAAATATATAAGTCTTCATGAGCGTGTTCTTGATAACGCAAATGACGTCGCGGCCTTGATGGCTAGTGCCTTAGTGCCTATGGACGGAGCTCATGACGTTTCCAGCCAAAGGGAGGCTATAAATTGCTTGCAAGCTTGGTTTCTCTATGCTCAACGTACCCCGAAGCAACCTTTGATTCAAATTCTCCAATCTTTGGTTCAGCCTACGATTAATTGTTTGCTGATTGAAGACCTATATGAGACTACCGTTGAACTGTTAACCGACACGCTGAGCAATTGGCAGCAATTTTTTACCCGCCATCATATCGATTCCCTCTACGCCCTATTTGATAGCGAATGGGCGCAACAGAGATATCAAGACCTCATTAGGGGCGACTTTGACTTTGACGCGATTCAGTTTGGCTTATTCATGTTAGCATTCGGCGATGCTCAAATGGTGGAGATGATGGATACAACGGATACAAGAGCGCAAGCCTTTCTTGCTGGATTGGCTGGTCTGCTAACGGCGCAAGGCCACCCGGCTGCGGAAGACAAGATTTTCGTTCCTGCCCTAGAACTATGGTCAGCCTTCGTCGAAAATTTAGTAGACACTCTTTACTCCGAGCATACCGAGCTGACGAACAATCTTCCATGGGACAAACCGCCCCTTTCGCAAGTCATGCAGGTAGTGTCTCATAGTTGGCAGAAAATCCAGTACCCACCTCCAGACATCTATAATTCTTGGGACTCGACAGAAAAGGCCGGTTTTGGCGATGCGCGCAAAGATGTTGCCGACTTTCTTCAATCCGTCTATACAATTTCCGGGCTGCCCCTAATTTCACTTTTCGTAGATCTTATACTGAGAGCTTTGTCGAATTCGGCTTGGGCGGAGCTTGAGGCTGCCGCTTTCTGTCTAGGTGCCCTGTCTGATTCTGTTTCTGAAGGAAACTCGTACGATGATGCTCTCACCAAGGTGTTTGGCTCCTCACTATTTGATCTCCTACGTCAAGGGCAGAACATTATACCGGTTCGATCTCGGCAAACGTGTCTTTATCTCATCGAGCGCTATTCAGAGTACTTTGTGCGTCACGCGGAATACCTTCCAGCTGCCCTAAATCTCTTATTTAGTGCGGTTGCTGATCGCCATCTGGCTCTTCCTTCTTCGAAATCGATTTTCACCCTGTGCTCCTCTTGCCGGAAACTTTTAACTTCCGAAATTGATGCGTTTCTAGAGCAATATAGCGCTTTGCGCAACAACCAAGACTTGGATTCTCTAGCTGAGGAGAGAGTCATCGGCGCGATCGCAGCAATCATACAGTCACTCCCAAGCGAGGAACTCAAATTAAACGCTGTGCGGAGGCTATTAACGATGGTTGGTGTAGACGTAAGTGCTTGTTTGCAGTTCAAGTCTGTGCAAGACAACGCCCTGGTTGACCACAACGAACCTGTGAGTAACCTACTATTAATTAGACAAGATAAACCCTCTACGGTATTTGCTTACCTACCCTAGACAATTTTTCGAGCGTTCGACATATCTCAACGCCCAACCTCACCCGTTTTAGCGCACGAGGTAGCCTCGCAGCTAGCTATTAGAGCGCTTCGATGCCTGTGTAGTATAGCCAAAGGACTCCAGGCTCCTGTGGACTTGGATTCCGACGATGAATCTACCCATATGGGTGGTAGCCAAGACCTTGAACGAATCCATGCTGATATTATTGTAAGCATATGTTTCGTTGATTATAGGGGTCATAGCATAGGCGCATCCAAACCCAACAACGAGTCCTGTCGTAACATAAACATTGGAATATGGTGTTACTATATGATTTAAAACAGACTATGTGCTCACAAACTTGGTATTCTATAATTAGCTAACTTTATTCTAGGGGATTCTTGTACAGCTTAAAGGCCTATTTTCCAACAGCGCAGAGGTCGTAGATGCCATCTGCACGATTTTGCGTGCCGGGTTCTCCGAAAGTGACCCAGGACCATTCGTCTTTCCACCTCAAATGGTGACTGAACTTATCATTAGTGATTGGCGGAACCGTATTGCCACAGTCGTTAATACCGCCAGCGCCTTTGCAAGCTCGCTCAATGCAGGAAGATTCAAGCAACATGTGGTTCCGACTCTCAGGACGCTACTACCCTGGGTCTTCAATCTCCTCCATCAGCTCCCTGGTAGGTCATCTTGACCCTCAAACTAGTAGGGATCTTTTGACTTATCGCAATATAGATCCGGAGGCCGATCCAGAGCTGTCCCAGTACGGAATCGAATTCGCTCAAAAAGTTTTGTCGCGACGCCCGGAAGTGCTCATGTCTCAAACGCCAAACGTCCTTGAATTCCTTTTCGCCTTTGCGATGAAACTACTCAATGGAAACGAACCGTTGCCAAAAGCAGCCGCAGCAGAGTTCTGGGTATGTCAAGCTCATGGAACGGTTGGAGAACTAAAGAACTGATAGCTATTATAGACTACGTTCGTAATAGCAAAATCAGATGAACCGAATGTACAAATCACATTGAATGATGCAATGTCACACTTCGGGCCCCGATTGTCTCAGTCTTTGGTGCAAAATATTGGAGGGAGGGCTTCGCGTAGTGACCTCGATAAACTTAGTGACCCGTTGAAGAAGCTCATTTTCCAGCATGTCCATGCTTCCAAATGGCTCGAAGCGGCGCTAAACGACCCTAGCTTTCCAAGCGATAAGGTGTCTTCTGAGGACAAGGCCCTATTTTTAAAGAAACTCATTAGTCTTCGCGGAGGGAGACCTACGAATCAGGTTGTACGGGACTTCTGGGTAGCCTGTAGGGGCTCTAGTTTCGCATATGTATCGTAGCCCGCGAGCCTTCTTAGAGCGATGCTAGCGTTCTGCTAAGGGTTTACGTAAACGATCATCCCTCTATCCTATTTAGGAGCTGCGATGATAGAACTAGAACAAAACCTCTTTAATGCTCATCCATCACTACCATCATCACTGTATAATCCCAAGTTTTACAAGAAAACGTCCGCGCCAATTTTGTACTATCTACTTGGGGTAGCTTTGTTAATATTATTATGTAACTCTTAAACTCCTTACAAGTTTGCAATATCGATATCGCTTGGTCCGCGACTCTGGAAGTGTTAGCGTGAATCTCGGATTATAACCATCTGAATGTGGGTTTGAAATATATAGTACCGGTTAATCTTGCAAATTAGTATCTAGGCCCAGCAGAGCATATCACAACTACCCTAGAAAAATACGTGGTTCTAGACTAGACTTAAGTTACCTCTTCCGGTAGTAGATCAACATGTCCATATTGCCTAGAAACCTGAATTGTTGACTGCATTTCTTATAAGATATCATTGTGCTTTGTCTATCATGTTTACGTTGGTTGGTTCATATGACTCTCTACCTGTTTGGTTGTCGTAGGATCAAGATATCAATCTGATAACCCTGCCTACCTCCCTTCACGTACCCGTACTTATCCCTCCCCTTCTACTGGTCTAAGGGAAGGTGGACAAATTCACTGGATAGAATGACACTGCCGCTCCCGTAAACCCCTTAAATAGAGAAATTAGTCTAGATATTGGTTTGGGCAAAAGAACCTGATAGTAAATACACTTATCTCGTATCCTATTTCTGTAATCTCCTCACCCCCTCCCTCCTTCAGCGGATAAACGATATAACCATCTACCAGATAAGTCTGGAGAAGGAAGCTAAGGCTACTTAGCAGGGTAACGCTACTCGTAGATCAGCAAGGCGGTCATGACTGTCATCGTGTTCCTGTGCGGAGAAGGGGCAATACTCGAGACCACGGCCAACGAGCATGTTTTTCGGCGGGATAATAACTGGAGCCGGCAGCCCCTCTTGGACATGTTTCGCCTTTTCCACGTAGCCACTGTTGCTGTTCACCTTACGTCTTGTTGCGGCTTGATCTCTTAAAGTGCAGTGCTCCTGCTTTACACTTTCCTGCTCGGCCTGGTGTGGCGTCTGCAGTGTGTTTTTGAGCCATGGGAACTCCTCTTCGATCAAGTCTTCGATGAGGCCAAAATCGGAGTTGCCCTCGGGCGCTGGGAGTTGCTTGTGGCGGTTCGGCAACACGTGGTCATGGTCATGAATAGGGATGTCTACATCGTCCCACTCCGAAATATCGTCCATGTCTGTGTCGTCTGTGCGTATTTCCTCGTCTCCCCATCCTAGTAATGTCATCACCGGCTTGAAATTGTGGTTCCCGCAGTCGAGAAACTCTCTCCACGTGTCTTTTACGAAGTCTATGAACCCGCGCGGACACTCCTTCACCCCTTTATCAAACGGCCGCCGCGTGTGAGCCGGATACATGTAGCTACGCGTTGAAGCATAGTGCTCTTCTAGCTCGGAATCGAAGTGGAACGCGAGGTTGTCGAATACGTTGTCCCATGACAGTGTTCGGGGATGTGCGAGGAAACAGAGTCTAAGAGACCGGATCTCATCAGCGGCTTCGTAGAGGCGGAGCCAAGCTAGCAAACACCCCTGCCTATAATCAGGTGCAAGTTGCTGTGTGGGGCTCTGTTTATTTTCAGTCTTGGTGGTGGTAATGGTGTTGATATTCGCGTGGGTGCACTGGTGCTGCTCCGCGCAGTGACAGACTTGTGTAATGCAACATTTCCGCCGATCACACGTAGAGGCAATCTGAAGCCCTCGGTTTCGGTACAGTAAATAGAATCCTTCCTCATAAGGGCAGAAGAACGCTAGCTTTGGGCCTGAGATGACGTGTTGTTGTAGCTGTCCGTCGGTGCCATAGGTCACTGATACGAGAGTGACGGGTCGGCATCGCATGGTTTCCCATACGGGGAGCTTATTTAACTTGAAGAGCTGCCTGTCCATTGGCTTCATCATGTTGTTTTTCGTTCATTAGGTTGTAGTATCAAATGGGTAGCGATGTCAAAGCATGCCAGCCGTAACTGCGGAAATAGGAGACGGCTCACGATATAACCATAGGCAAAGAGCCGCAATAGAAGACGGTGGCGATGAACGTTTATTGAAATTTAATGCAATAAAATACAATTTTGAGCAATAGTCATCTATTTCTTGACAAAATTATTTCCATATGTACTTATTATTGTTGGTAATAGGAGATCTTATGAAAGGAAATCATATTGTTGAGTTGGTCCCCTACTTTCCCGTCACCTCTCGTATTTTCTCTTCGTCTCGGATCTCTCGATGTCAATGGTAGCATGGCACTGATTTCCCTAGAACAAAGAAATAATATTATATATTGTTAGTAGAAACTTTCTGTGAGAGCATTCTAGCATTATTGCACAGCAATAGCTCTCTCTCTTATCGTAATACACGCATACAATGACTCAGGGGTCCTGAGAAATAGCATTCTACGCTAACAGTCTCAACCATGAAAAACACGGAAGATACTAGCCATAGACAGAACGAAAGAATAATACAGACATTCATTCACTACTTCAAAATTGTTGTTCGAGTACATATCCTTGGGAGAGAGGTCCACATGGCAAGCGGAACAGTTCAACTTAAGCGACCTTTGACATAGACGGAATCATATTGAAGATTACCAACTTTGAGGGGTATAAATTACTCGTAGAGATTGCCCCTGCTGAAGACACGACCTCTGAGCCACGATGTACTCTCAATTTGGGGATCTTGGGAGAGACACATGACGGTGGCATATTACATGTCAAATAATCACCAAGGATACCACTAAGACAAGATGAGTTTTGGGCGTGAATTCCTCCCTAAGAGACAAGTGCCTAGATAGAGTTGGCCCTACGCTACTTATGTAGGGTTGAATCGTTCTAATATCATCCCGATAGAGCTGACATAAGCCCCCTAGGACACAGGGCTAGCGGCATCTATGCTTGAACACCTGTAATTTTGGGTCCTGGTTGTCGTTTTTGAAGATGTCGTTAGTATTATGAGTGCCTGGTTGGTCGCGGAATCCATACGCGCATGCACATTGACTGCCGGGTCGCACTATATCGTTCGTTGAAGCATGTTCACCAAGAATTTCCGAGCCATCGAGCCTCCCGGATTAGAGTGGTCTTCATCGTAGAATTCGTGTTGCATTTCCTAGCATGAAATTGCTAGCTCAAACCGTCCGTAGACCGCAGAGTATGAATCCTTCCCATACATGCAAAGTGCCGAAAACGAGAAAACCGAACTCCAGAGTCACCATATCAACCACCCAGTTTTTAGATCTCAGTTGTAACCTTGGCCTTGGCGTTGGTGACCTTGACACCCAGCTGCTTGGCCCGGGCAATGATGTCGACTCGCTTTCTTGAGGAGACGTTGTGGGCGATCCTGCTGTGCGTTAGTAACCTGCTGATGGTGCCTTTTTCGTATTCGGTAGTCACGTACTCAGCGGCGTAGGTGTCCTTGTGCATCAATAGCAACTCAACGTCCTTGGTGTTGTTGACGAGGAAAGCCTGTCATGGTTAGCTTGGCTGTGTTGCGTCGGCGAAAACCAACGTACCTTCAGGCCGTTAGGGGCCATGTGGCGGGTCTTGCGGTTGCTGCCATAACCAATCTTATACATTGTTAGTGCAAATCTTTGCTAGAGAGAAATAGCCTCGCTAATTATCGCTGGCTTAAGAGGTTTACGCACTGATGGCATAGCCATGCGTCCACGCTGTACGCTAGTTGTCAGTAACACGTCGTTCCGATTTCGATCCCTTGACAACTTACGAATCGTCGGCGGACAGCATTGTCAATACCTTTAGGCTTTCTCCAGCTCGACTGTCACATTACGGGTTAATCTGGTGTTTTGTCATCGTCGATTCAGTATACTAACAGAAAGGCACTCTGTTCAAGGTAGATTAGTACTTGGCCCTAGGAGGTTTGACTTGGGAGACGTACTGAACCGGTCAGACTGGTGACGGTTGAACTTCTTCGTCTTCCTATTTTTTTTTTTTGTCAGCAGCCCTCCCGACTAGAATATTGTTCGTGTGTGTAGACGGGCGAATCGGAAAACCAAGGCGAATATTGGTGTGCTGGGCAACTGTTTAAAGGGAAGATGTCTATCTTGTCGGATGCGCATCCCGGATTTTATATGTTTTCTCCGGCTTTTTTCGCAACATCGATGAACTAGCCACGGCGAACTTGGAAGGGTAGGGTTGTGTTTGAAAATTTGAGGCGCTGAAAACGGAGGAATTTCGCACGTACTTCTTGACGATAGGGATGTGCTTGGCAACCATCTGTGACAATCAGTTAGGAAAAGTGGTATTATGAAGGGCGAGGTCGCCAATGGCAGGAATAATTGGGAAATTGGGAGTCTCTAGAGCATAATTGCAGCATGGGGACACCTTACCTTGACTACGGTTTCTCGTCGGCCGTGATGGGGGTTTGTTGGTGTTGTGCCGTCAGGGTGTCTGGTCTCGCAGATTAAGAAAAAGTTCGTGGGCGTTGTGGGAGTCTAGGTAAGTGGGGAAATTTAGCGAATATAGAGGTTTGGTTTGTGGTAGTGGCTCGTGCGCCAACACTAGCCACAATTCCTATACGCGTATCTTCTTTTGAAATCTCCTGTTTTTCATTAATTGCGTACCTAATAATCCATAATGCATATATCCCACATTATGGATATACCCTAGTGTTCTTTCTACCTCTGGATGCGAAACAACAAACAACACTCACTATAGTTACTTGGCACTGTCACAAAATACCTAGGTAGTCAAGTATACCTCTTATTGAGCTAGTTATCTTCGCGTAGGGAGTCTGAATATTTATGTAACTTAAATTCGTTAACTCATCACAAAGGGTGATTATTCATGCCTGACCTCGTTAGGCCTTCTATCTGGTCTATCCCATTTCCCAGAAAAAAATTTAGAAAGGGTTTGCCCCCTCTAGCATCCGTATCCTAAACGATAACCGTTCATATACGTGTCGATAACCATGCCAATGCCAATGCCAATGTTTATGCCGATACTGACTCGCTGATCGCTCTCGAAGAACGTCGTATCGCTGTCCCTAAAAATATTTGACTTGCGTGACGATTCTACGATCCTGCTGACAACGCAAGATTACGTCTCATAATTCATTACTGTTGTGCACATTGAGCTTGCGCACCACCTTCGTCGTCATCTTCGTCTTCCCAGCCCTCTCCATACCGAGGATCGCCAGAGTTGGCTCCCATCTGTAGCATGTTAGTGTCATGTAGACGTATTTCTATTTTGAGGGGCGTTATAAGGGGTTAAACCTACCTCATCAAGGTCAGCATCATCGTCGTACCCCACCTCATCAATTTCATCGACTGTGATCTTCGGGGGAGGCCCAGGTAGCAGCTTCGTGAGCGACTCGTTGGCGGAGTCATCCTTAAGCCAGCCATCCTCGGGAAATTCGACCTTTACGATCAGGTACAGGTCGCCCTTAGCATCCCCTCGCTTCAATGGCATACCCTCTCCTGGTACCTTGAGCACTTGACCCGGACGTAAGACTTTGCCTCTTGGGTGGGAGATTTGAATGCCTCTACCGTCAAGGTGGGTCAAGACAACACGGGAGAACCCGCAGAGGGCTTCGGCTAGGGTGATGTCTAGATCTGCCGAGAGATCATTCCCAACCCGGTTGAAGACTTCGTGCGGCTCCTCGACAAGGACGAAGATAAGATTGCCGGGTGTCTGATCAGGGTGTTGGTCGGCTTCGCCTTCTAAGACGATGCGCTCGCCTTGGTAGGCGCCGCGAGGGATGTAGATCTCTAAAGGTTTCGTCTCCTGGACAGTCCGCTTTCCTTTGCACTTCTTACAACGGTCTTTCTCCTTGTAGTAGTTGCCGGATCCTTGGCATCTGTCACACGGAGCAGTGTCACGGGCAACCAAGCCGGGGCCCATCTGACGAAGTATCTCAACCATGCCGTTACCCTTGCAGCGGTCGCATTGTTGTGGCTTCACCTTCTCTTTGCCACCGGAACCCTTACAAGTGCCACAGATCACCGACTTGTTGGCCGCAAACTTGACTGTCTTGCCCTTGTAGAGATCCTCTAGACTCACGGTGTATTTTGACTCCTCATCGGGCCCACGCCGGGGCCTTCTCGGTCCGCCGGCGCCGCCCATACCGCCCATACCACCCATACTGCCCATGCCGCCCATGCCGCCCATGCCACCCATACCCATACCGAACATCTGTTCCAGGATGTCGTTGATGTCAGGGCCCTCGCCCATGCCGCCACCCCTACTGGGGTCGAATGCAGCCATTCCATGCTTATCGTACATTTCGCGTTTGTCATCGTCTCGAAGGATCTCGTAGGCTTGGGTTACAAGTTTGAACATATGTTCAGACTCCTCTCGCTGTTCCTCGGGGACTTTGTCCGGGTGGTGCTTTAAAGCGAGCTAGCCGAAAATTAGTATGATGAATAATAGACCTGTGATGAGCGTAGAGAACGGACCTTGCGATAGGCTTTCTTGATGTCATTTGAGTCAGCCGATTTGTCGACGCCGAGAAGCTCTAGGGATATAGGTCAGCCACGGTTCTCGACACAAGCCTAGTTTTGTTTCTGTTTCTTTCGTTTTTCTCCCTGTTTTTCTGCAGGAACATCAAGTGACAAAGTTCTTACCGTACAAGTCGGTATCTGCGGCAGACCTAGGTTCCGCCATGATAGCAAGTCAGGATTACTGTTAATAAGCCGTGGAGGACGTGGTCAGGTCTCTCGATCTCAACAAAAAGATTATAGTGGAGTTGAGAGTGTGTAAGTTTGGGTAGAGAAAAATGTGGTGGGGCAAAAGATGCTATCCTTCCCACAGCCAAGTATAAACTTTATAAGGCTGCTAGGTGCTACTAGGCACACTGTCAGCCGCCCTAGCAACTATTGGTAGGTGCATCAAGGTTTTTTTTGCCTTTGTTAGGTTCCAATGTTTTAAGGTAAAAGGTAACATTAAGTATATACCGGTACTTATGGTGCACTGCCTGCGTATGTACATACTACATATGTACCTTGAGTATTACATAGGTATTTATAGATGTGGCTATGTAAAAACTTCTGCTACAAGTAATAGGGATTAAATATGTACAACTTATCATTGAAAAACATGGACAGTATTAATAACAACAAATGAACTACTACCAGCCAGCTATGTAGTACTTAGGTTGAGACATCGAGGTTACCTACTTATGCATGCAGTCAACATTCATCTAGGTACCTTTTAATGGCAGCATTCCCACGGAGATAGGCCTTATCGTAATACACCTAAATGGTCATCCCACTTACTAAATGGGGCATCCCATTGACAAAATAGGATAGGGACCCGCATGTACCTGAGCCCTACGTGGTAAAGTCCCTAAGCCTAAGGCAACCCCAAGCTCCACCCCCAGGTCTTGCATAATTAGCTAACCTTTGTATATCATCGTTATAAATGCATAAAACTAAACAGGTATCGATATGCAGGTTACCGATCAAAATTGTCTGGAAATTCGAGCTCTATGAACAAGCTCCTTAGGTACGAGGCAGATAGGCACTAATAAATGATGAATAGGCACAAGTCCATATAAGAGTTATGAGTAGTAGCCTGTATGTTATCCGGGGCGCTCTCCGCCGCCAGATGCTGCCTCAGTGTCGACAACGTATCTTCAGCCGAAGCAACTTCTTCGCCCGCCTAGCAAGTGATGGATCGACATCTCTACTACCGTCGGCTCCGGCTAGGACTCGATTCGCACCGTCGCCCACCGGGTATGTGCACATAGGGTCATTAAGAACAGCTCTTTTCAATTATTTGCTTGCTAGGGCAACGGGAGGTCAATTCCTGGTTAGGGTTGAAGATACAGACCAGGTAAGATGCGAGGATGAGTCGCTCAACTACTGAAATAACCATGACTCTAACTCCTGCATAGAAGCGACTCGTACCCGATGCCGAGGAGAAGTTGTTTGAAGATTTGAAATGGGCTGGGCTCAGTTGGGACGAAGGTGCGAAATACTAATATCAATAGCCTTGAAAGCCGTCCCTATCTTACCCTAACTTCATGCAGGTCCTGATGTTGGGGGACCTTATGGGCCGTATAAACAAGTAATACCAACCTCCTACCTCGTATAACAAAAGCACCATGCTGACCTTTCTCATAAGTCTGAGAGGCTGCAATCGTACAAAGAGCATGCTGATCAACTATTGGAAGATGGGCGGGCCTATCGATGTTTTTGTACCCCCCAACAGCTTGACACCATGAAGCGGCTGGCTCTGGACGAGTCACGAGATCCTGTCTACAACAAAACATGCTCACATATCTCAGCCGAAGAGTCTGCCCGGCGCGCAGCAAACGGGGACGAATACTGCATACGCTTCAAGTCTGATAGTCCGGCTCCTTTGGTGCGGGATCTAGTATACGGCGTATACAAAAGTCCTGTCCCGCTAGATGACTTCATCATCATAAAGAGAGATGGCTTTCCGACGTACCACTTTGCCAATGTCGTCGATGATCACTTGATGAAGATCACACATGTAATTCGTGGAGCCGTAAGTGTATTTTTTTTTTTTTCTCGGAGTATTCAATCAACAAATACCCGCTAAATGTGTCACAGGAATGGCTTGTATCTACACCACGACATGTAGCTTTATATAATGCTTTTGGGTGGGAGCCACCCCGGTTTGCCCATGTCGGTCTGCTAGTCGACCAAAAGAAGCAGAAGCTAAGCAAGCGCTTTGGGAGCTTTAACCTGTCTTCCTGGAAAGAGCAGGGCATCCTGCCTATTGCTCTACTGAACTATGTCTTATTACTGGGCTGGTCCCCGAGCCGAGATAGCAAGGAAAAGTCGGAGATTATGGACATGAACGACATGATTCAAAAGGCAAGCTACGCACCGCACCACTCATGTCGCAATTAGAATCTCACTGACAGACAACCCTCAGTTTCACCTCCGGTTTACCAAGGGTGACGTCACTGTGAATAGCAAGAACGAGTTTCTTCAAAAAGCCCACATGCGTAAATCTCTAAGCGAAGGCAGCGATAAAGAGTCCATCCTTGCCTCGCTTTTACCCAGTTTACTAAACGCCATACAAAAGTGCGAGGAAAACCGAGGTTCCCAGGAAGACGGCCTAGCACCGCACAGGGATCTAGGTGTACGGATAGGACAGCCGGTTCGTTGTGCGCATTCGACTAGATCGCCGGGTGAGACTCCGAGCACCACCTCGCCGGCTGTCTCACAAAGTTATCTCAGTGCGCTTTTTGATCTAGACGGTAAATCCTTCAAGAGCCCCATGGATTTCTTAAAGAGAAACGTGTATCTCCTATGGGAGATCCCCGTAGAGGAGTACCGAGTGCGCCTGCAAGAGCAGGAAGCCCTCTTAAATAACATTGTTATTCAAGGAAGTGGTGAGGGAGAGGCGCAACAGCATTCACAGAAAGTCTCCGAACTCGCTGCTACACTGTTGGAGTCCCTCCAGGGTATCTCAGAAGAGGACTGGACAGAGCAGAATATTAAGAATACCATCGGGCCGTTCATCAAATCAATAGGCCATGTCTCGGGCGAGAAGCCATTCCAAGCATGGGGCTGGAAATTTCTGCGATGGGTAGTCAGTGCGTCTGCCGCTGGCCCTGCTTTGATACCAAGCATGGTATTCCTTGGCAAAGGGGAAACGCTGAAGCGTGTGAGCCAGGCAAGTCAAGTTGCCCAAAGCATAGAAGCATAAGGCAAGCCCCAGTTCAGTTGAGAGTGGCTAGCATATTGCATGTTTTACCGCAACGATACGAGTACCTGGGAGACCCTCTTGTGTAATGTGTATCAAAACCTGTATCATTTATGTAGACCATGAAGAACTCCTGTACTAATATTGCCCTGGCCGATTGATTCATTCATCGGCCGACACCACCCGCTAACGCCATTGATGCTTCGTACCACGTGAAAGTCATCGCTTTTCCTCATCAGGTAATGCCCATCCCATAACGCTCGCTCTATGCTGTTCTGACAGAGCCTAGCCCATTGAAGATTTTGGCCTTGACCTCGCTGGCTATGAGACCCTGTTTCTCCTTCATCGTGATAGAGTGACTAGTCTGTGCGAGTTTCTCCATCTCAGCGTCGACTTTCTTAGTGCCTTGGAAAATACCCGCCCCTCTACTGCCTTGCTGGATTGACTGGGTTGCCTGACGGATCTTCGAGCTAAGGTCAAGCATCTGCTTATTGCTGTAGTCGCGATTTGTGAGCAATGGGCTCTGTGACAAAGTCTGCACCCAGTACTTGCTCCATAGTAAGTCAAGTAGGTGTGTGTCGAGTGTCGACTTGAAGTGCGAGACCTCAAGGGAGTAGTATTTACTCGCATGAGCACCGAAATCCTCCGCCTTTGCTAACGGGACTGACGCTGTAGCCGCACTGCTGTCTGTATCTCCTCCATTAACCGTAGCCGAGCCGGGAAGGGCCTTGGAAGTGGCGGCCTCGTAGTTCTCAGGGAAGGTCCGGAAGGCCCCAATCTCGACGCGGCCGGCACTGATGGTACGATCGGGGTCGATGACTACGGCAACGAAGGGATCATTGAATTTCTGTTGCATCTGCTCGGTGCCGACATCGATACCACTAAGCCAGCACCCGTACCCGGGATGGCTGTGGTACCAGCCGACGACGTTCTCTTCACGGCTGCCTTGGTCTCGCGACAGCTGCAGGTACTGGATCATGTACTCATTGGCGTCGTCTTGGGCGTTGACACGGGTCTCCGTACCCTCCACAGGTAGTCCGAACGCGTCAGTGACGACGACGGTATCGCCATCCGTATAGCCCTGCATCAGGCCCATGACCTCGATGGAACCTCCCGACCGTGCGTGCATCACCATCTTGATTAGTGCTACCGCGCTAATCCGTACATGTTTGAAGTAGTGTGGATCTGACCTCCACGGCCGCAGTTCGTTGGCTTCCTTCTGCCGTGCTGGAGAATAGTTATAGAGAGCATCGCGGGTTGGATCGACTAACTTGACATCGTTTTCGAGCTCTACAGAGAGATTGAACGAGGGTTAGTATGGGCTACCAGGCGAAATGCTGTGGGGAGCTTTGGGAGCTCAAACGTAAACGAGATGAGGCTTACCCCAGGATTTGATCGCCACCTCCATCTTGTCTAACAGGCAACCAAAATCCAAGACTTGAGAGTTGCTAATGGTAAATATAGAGCTACTAGAAGAGGGAGGTTTCAAGCCGTACATAGGCGGACGTCACTAGGGATGTGGGGTGAAGATGGGAGAGCTCCAAAGAGATAATAAAGGTACCTACGTACCTTATGGGGTAGGTGGAGCCTAAAGGTACCCTTGAACAGGTACTAGGCCTCTATGGTTAGATAAAATTATTATTTGGGATCGTTAAGCTAACGCATCTCCCACTTGAACGGGTCACCCAATTGAACGGATCACCCAATTGAACGGATCACCCCGAAATACATACAAAAAACGTCCGTGCGCTTTTAAATAAATCGACCAATTTTGATCGTACGGACTAATAATCAGTATTTTTGAAATCCTTATTAAATAACAAATCCAAATCTATTTTCTTTAATTTTATAGCTATTTTATTTGGCGAGTTAAGTGTAAATCCGGACCCACTTTTCTGTTTTTAAAGCTATACGCTTTAATAAAATAGCTAGAAAATAAACAGAAATACTTTTAAATTCCTTATTAAATAAGGATTCCAAAAACACTAATTATTAGTTTGTACGATCAAAATTGGTCGATTTATTTAAAAGCGCACGAACGTTTTTTGTATGTATTTCGGGGTGATCCGTTCAATTGGGTGACCCGTTCAAGTGGGAGATGCGTTATCTGGTACGAAAATAATATGGAATAATATGACTCTAGACCCAACGAAAAAAAAACGAATAACAATGCAGTGAAAATGTGCGTATTCATTCTAATTCTACATCGAGTCATACTTAGGTAGATAGGTTGTGTCACAGGCAATCTTAGAGCGATCTAGGAATGAAAATCGCATTTCAATGAAAAACAATATTTTCACGTTAGAAGCGACGTTTATTAAGCTTAAATGGTAATCGACGATATATCCGATCAAGGAGATCCCTCTCTGTTTCCGAACCAATTTTGCTTTCCTTCTGATGCAAGAGCCGTATGCCACCAACGCCTAGAAACCACCAGTGCTCTGTACCTAGTCGAATGCAGTTGCTTCTCTGCGGATATGACCATGCCTTCGGGCTTGACTCCTAACGCCATCGAAAACAAGGTACAAGGGCGCAAACAGGGAAATACCGGTTAGCCCCTAATTTACAACGATTTACTACATCTCAAATACCCCTCTAGGCTTTTTTGGCGGTCTAAGTAGTGGCGCATCATCCTCGTCACTATCAAGAGTAAGGTCGATTACCTCCGTAGCCGGTCTCTTGGTGCCCCCACCGGATCTCGGTGCACCTGACGGTTCTCTTGAGCCCGAGTTTGGTGTCTCACCACTCATCAACGATCGAATGGGTGTAGCGTAATGTGGTGTGGCCCTACTGCTATAGCTGGGGTTATCTGTGACGACGGATATGTCGTCTTCGACGTCGATACTTGTGTTCGCATTGGAAGCCCGCGACTTTTTAGGCACGGCTTCGGTCAACTGAGTCGACCATACACCATTGGGCTCAATCGTAACCTGTTCGGCCGTGGTGCTTTCGAGAATATCTTTGACGTATTCATCGACAGCCAAGTTCTCAAATGGTGCGCTTTGGTTGCATATTGGGCAAACCCATTGCGGCCCTTGTTCTTGTAGCTGCAGGTATGAATCTGCATCAAAACACTGGATGTGCAAGCAGAGTACAGACCGGCAAGGTGTTCGCAGCCTCATGTAGCTAAGTGGGCATTTTAGGGATAGGACGGTTGATGTGGCGACTACGTCGGGATCGTTGGCTTTCCTATTCACTTCTCAGGGTTAGGACTATTTTATAAAAAAGGAGTTGAGCAGGAGAACGTACTCTCTTGAATGACAGTATTCTTAGCAATCTTCCTACCCCTTATCTTCGTGACAAGTTCGTCGACCAACACCATCTTACACAGGTATGCCGCCAAGTAGAATTTCTGTCCACACCATGTTAGCAATAGGAGATACAAAGAGACTCGCCGCCTGACACCAATGCCATGTTGCTCACTGTTGCTGCGGGAGACGGGTCGTGCTTCTTCACCTTATTCGTCAGCGCGTATGTAAACTCGACATTATTGTTATAGGTAGGCGGTTTTAAACGCAGTGAGCCCGTAATGTCAACCGGGCGTGTGGTTCCGGGTTTGCCCTTAAGGCCTCTGAGGTTGGCCTTGACTTCACCCCCGTTCACCTTGAATTCGGATTGGTGCGGAAAGGAGATATCCTGAACACTGTTGTTGTCGGCTGCGCAGAACACCATGACGCGGTATGACTTGTCATTTCCAAGGCTGACTAAGTTTGAATGCTCGCTGACACGTATGGACAAGTGTATGGTGTTTCTATGTTGAGTCATAACTATGAGGCTCGTTAGTAAAGTCTGTTAGAAGTGCATGTAGATGACCGCAGGTAGCTTACCGTCACAAGTTTTGATATCGCCTATCCTCGAAATGATAGAGTAAAAGGGCGAGGGCTTGAACTGCAGATCACGCAAAGCCTGGGGGGGATTCTTAAAGTGATACAGGTTATTAGCGCTCGCCGTGCCAGGGCTGCCATAACTGCCAAGTGGTTGGGCTGTATTGCTTGCTCTGGTAAATTGTTGCGCCGGTGGCGTGTAATTGTAGTTACCACCATTTTGGAAAGAGTGGGACATCGTAGGCTGCGAATTGGGGCCTGAAGGGCCGCGAACTATGTTGTGAATGCTTGCCTGAATCCTGCGGAAATGCTGGGGAGAAGCCTGGTAGTTCTCTATGAGGGCTATAAGGAAACAAGTTTTGTTAGAACATGGGATGTTAGTGACATTAAGTTAGACGAGACATAATGAGAGGAAATGAACCGACAAAGCAGGATTGCGTAGAGGGAAGGCATATGGGCCAGTTTGGTTGTGTGGTCGTAGGGGTTGAGAAGGTAATGTAGAGAATTATTGTGTGGGTGTATCTGATGGGAAGTATATACGAAAACGTTGAAAAGTGAGGTCAACATGAACAGGATTAATGATCTATCCACCCGGTGATTTCTCATGGCAGCTTGGGGGCCAGCGACTAATGTGAAATGCCTGAGACGGAAATGTAGGTATGTATTTCAGGACAAGAGACTCGACACAAGTAGAGGGAAAATCTCATGATGTACTCTATACGTAGTTCTTCGCTCGACTACCTGATACTTGCAGGCACCAGAACTTGATAGAGGTTGAAGAGGTGAAGAGTGGCATATGTAGATTAACCGCTCTGAGGACTTACCATTCTTGATGCGATTCTGTAACTCGGCCTTGACACCACCTGTCTTGAGTTGATTCTGCTGGCATATCAACTGTAGTTGTTTGTTGAGCAGGGTTGAGAGGGTGCGCTCTAGTTGGCGGATTTCACTGTTTGAAGTCATGGCTGCGGCAACTGTCGCCAGAGCTGCTGCTTCAGGTTGCCGGTGCTACCAGTCCGGGCAGGTACGCGAGGGGAACAAGGCAGGTACCGCCCGCCCCAGCCTCATGGAGAAGACGTCACAAGGCGCGGGAGGCCTGAGCCTTCCACAATTTAATCGGCAGTTCTGCCTTCAGCTCTTCGGCCGCAAACAGTCTGTCTACGCGCCAGAACCAATTGAGCCAATATGTATTTGCGCCCAGTATTCAATCTATTCTCTTGTTCCTTTCTCCCCTAGTGACCCCAATGCGCATTTCTGTGCGGCAAATCCTCGTTTAATCGATCGTTCACAAGTTGGGGGGGCTACGCGCTATCGCAGTAAGAGACAGGACCACAATATTTCTTGGCAGAAAGAACGGCTGGTTCGGGAGTCCGCGTTTAGGGTTATAGTTGTCGGGTTGGTTTAGGTGAGGTTTAAGAATAGTTGACATACGACGAATGGAATACACTTAGAGATGTGTCTCGTTGATCTCGCTGGGAGTGCACTGAGAAGCTAGGAGGTACCTAGGTGCCTGGTTATAGTTAAAGAATGCAGATATCCAACTCGGAGAGACAAACTGACTTCAGAAAACAAAGCCCGAGCACTCAAGACAGTATATTTGTTCCTGCTCGGAAGATGGTAACTACGAAAGCATGGAGGGGCGGGAATAAATGATCGGGCTGTCGTCACTTGTTGTCTTCGTCCTTGTCGCTGTGCTGAGGCTGCGTAAAGTTCACCGCCTGCCTAGTCCGGACCCTTGCTGCACTGGACCCCCGCTAACGCCCGAAGACCCCTGTTGTCTCGCGCCCACCATTGATCTTCGATAAGCCCCGCTAAAACTTTTATCTTTTCAGACTACCCATCATTCCAAACACTTCAGATTGAACAATTTCACAGACAGCCGACACCCCACGGCCAGTCACATCCCATCTCCCTTGCGATTCTCCCTCGCCGTTCTCCCTATACAGCGCCCAATTTTCTACCTTAGAACTAGCAACACGGCCCCAAATTCACAGCTCCTTGAAACACAATGGCAAAGAGCTCCCGCTCCAGTGCGCGCAAGGCCAACAACCAACGCCTCAAATCCAAAGTCTTCGGTCCCGTCGAGATAGAGCGCAATGCCCGACTCTCTGCGAAACTTCTCGAATTAGCTGCGGCAGCTAAGCCTGAGCCTGCCGATAGCGAGTCTATGAAAATTGTCGACATGGACACCGGTGCCACCGACAATAGTAATTCCGAGAAGGATGGTACTGCCGCTGCTAACGAGAGTAAGTCCTGCTCCATATCTACGAATCAGGTGTAGAAGGGGCAAGAAAGTTAATTATATTTCAACTTGTAACAGCTGCCATGAATATCGACGCTGCTAAGAGCACTGTTACATTAAACAAATCGAGCAGCAAGAAGGGCCGCATCGAGAAGCGGAGGAAGACGAGCAAAATTGTGTTCCCCAAGTACGGAGACAAAGCTAAGAAGAAGAGGAAGCACTAGAATATACATGGATATAGGCTTTGGTTACTTGGGGTTTCGAGGCGTGCACATTTGAGGGCCCAAAAGATACGGCAAATGAAGGAAGCATCGCATAGGCGTTCGGGTTGCCCTTTTTTTCATGAATTCATGTTTTGGGAATTCTGGCATCTATCGCTACATAAAATCGTCATACAATAATACCCTGTACTGAGTTCTAGATGCGTCAACCTATCTTCATAGATTCGCCGCTCCTTGCTCCAGTACCATAGGAGGAGCTGGTGATGATGCGAGTGGGATGTCCACCGTCGTTTTCGCCGCATCTATCTGCTGGGTATTACCCAAGTTCTCTATGGTCTTTGAGCTGGTGGCGCCGGCCACCGGTCCATCTGTGGTAACCTGGTCTGTGTTCAGCGCGAATGTGGCACTGGTTGTTGGAATATATGTCTGATCACTGCTACTCGGTCCACTTGTAACAAAGGGGCCCTCGGCCTTATCAGACCCTTTACCAGCTGTGACCGTAGTATAGCTAGTCACTTGGCTTGCCGCAACCGGAGCAGCAATTTGGCTCGGTTGAGAAGCAGGCAGTGGCACTCCTACAGCATGTTGATCAGTTGTCTGTGGTTTATTTTTTGCTGAACCGTCCGTTATTTCATCATCTTTCATTAGTGCATCAGCAGGAGTCTGTTCTTTGGGAGTCAGGGGAGCATCCGGATCCACGAATCTCGCAGGGACACCTTTAGCGGCCGAAGTTTCGCTGCCAATCCATGCGCCTATCAAGCTACTCCATTTATGCTCGCCGCGATAGAGCTTCCGAATCTGTTTGAAAGCATATGCATTATAGTAGGGCAGACCCGTCTTCGGATCTCTGTACCTTGCTGGGTGATTCGTGATCACACAACGAATCGCCGGCCCTTGTTCTACAGTATAGTAAGTACATGTACGGAACATAAGGTGGATCAATCACGGCGACTTACTTGGCAGCTTATTCATCTCCCGACCGAATAATATACGAGTCTGGATTGATTTGTCTTTGATTGCATTCTCATTAAAGTTCTGTAGTATGATGCAGTTACGTGTAGCTTTGCCATTAGCGGGAAGCGACGGTGGTGGAGGCGGTACAATCTCTTTAGGTTGATGCTTTTGAGCGTTGGCTTTCGTAGTTTTTGCGGTACCTAGTGACGTCTTTGATGGTCGGGTATGAGGAATCGATGGTGTTGAGGGCGTAGTGAGATTCGGTGTCGATGCAACTGGTGCAGACCGAGTTGGTGTCGGTGTCAAGAGAGGAGGGTGAACGTTAGTTTGAGGCATTGATAGTGGTGACTGTCGTTGTGTTGGGTTAGGAGGTGCAAGGACATTAGGAGAGATCGGCGTGCCGAGTGAACAGTTGAACCCAATCATAGGCATAGATAACCCAAGTTGAGACACTCCTACTGGTGGTGCCAAGAAGCTGTTCGCTGGCGGCTTTAGCTCCAGGGGATTCATCATTGACACCTGTGTAGGTGGTGCAAACATGCTAGTAGTGTACAAGCTTGTGTCAGGTGGCTGAAGGTCAGGGGGTTTGAGATCTGGTGGTCTGATATCTGCCGGCTGTGGTATCTGTGGTTGAGAAATATTCCTTGCAGGTTTTGATTCTCCGTCTTGTATTATAGGCATAGCAGGCGAAAGAGAAGGTGCAGCCGAAGTTATCTCGGCAACTCCATTATGTGCTGTTTGGGTTTCTTGTCCAACGCCCATGGAGGGCACAGAATTCTCGCTCTTCGTACCAGCCGAACACATACCGTCTGGTACTGACATCAGACCCCCCCTACCTAGTTCGGATTTCGCATCGACCTCCTTTAACATGGAGCTAGGGCTAACAGTTGTCGCCTTATCGGGGAAAGAATGTATGTTGTTGGTTTGGCCAGCTTTATCTTCACGGGAACCATCCGTCATTTCTTCGGGGCCAATAGCAGAGTGTCGTTTCTTTTTGGCAGGCTTTTCCTCAATAGTGACTATCTTGCCAACATGCTTCAGCTTCCCGTCTATCCATTCTCCGACACCGCTCCAGAACGTGACAACAGGACCCTTCAAAGTCCGGTTGTTCAAGGCGGCCAGCTTGGCTTTTCGCTCTTCTTCGCGCTGCTTCTCCGCCTCTTCCCAGCGATTCAGACTCTTGGCATTTCTTTTCTCCACCAATGCTGCCTCAGCAAGACGTTCTGCCTGTGTCATGGGTGGCTTCTTGAGGGCCTCCATCTTCTTGGCCTTTCGCTCCATAGCTTCTATCTGCTTCAGTCGCTTCACTTCTCGCTCGGCCATCTGTTTATGGAGTTGTTCTTTCCCCGCCATTGTAGTTTCTCGTTTCGAAGCTCTAGTGGGCATATCAGCAGGTGTGGGGAGCCAGCTTATTCTCTCAGATTTCTTCTTTGATCTTGGTTTGGGTACTGGTGTGGTGCTTGCGCTTGGCGTCTGGGAGGTGTCGATTTTAACCTTCTTACGAAACTTGAGTGGTATCGCTTCTTGTGCCTTGCGCTTGCGCGCCGCTTGTTTGCTCTCCCGGGCTTGTTTCTCTAATTCTTTCTCCCCTTCCAAATCGTCAACATTCTCCTGCGCATCCTCATCATCAGAGGATGACATCTGGGCGTCGGAGCCATCGTCTTCAACTTCTGTAAAGCCTGCATCATCGGCATCTTCTGCAAAAAGGAGTTCAAGTTCGTCATCGGGTTCCTCTGCAGCAATCATCGACTTCATACGATTGCCAGCGGTGGATCGTTTTTCTCGACCAGTTGCCAACCATTCGACTTTTGACGGTAGCTCTTCATCGCCAGATACATCATTTTCGCTGTCGCTCGAGTCTGATGATAGAGGATCTTTTTCTTCCCCGTCGACTTGCATCCGTTGTTCTTCGTCGGAACTCGCCATTCTGTATGCTGGATATGCCCGTTCTGCTATTAATAAAACCGAGTAACGTTAAGAAACAGGAACCTATCACGCCATGTAAGAATTATTAGGCATAATTCAAATGCCGAGCCCAAAATGCCTTAGACGCGCCACATGAAGCGTTCTTATGAAAATGATGTCGTCGTGGTGGGAACTTTTTTTGGAGGGTCCGGGGTCACGTTTACAATACCTAAGATCTGCAACGCGTGCACAAGCCAATGCACGTCATTTGCACTTAGCCAAGTTTATACAATTATCAATACTATGTATATGACCTGTAGCAGTAGCGACCCACATTATTCCACTATATGTAGCGTTTCGTACACAGTAGAGACAGTGGGATTCCTCCATCCCATCTATATATTCAATACACTACATTATCCATATTTTGGACTGCACCCTTACATAACCCCACCCACTCGATGGACCTACCCAAGTACCTAAGTACTGTGGCGTGAAAAGTGGCTAGTGGTGGCTGAATGGCGGGGGGAAATGGTAGATTAACTAGGGGTCAGACCCCCGGCCTGACCCCATAACTTACCTTCCTACACCGAATTCCATTTAGTGCTATCAGTAACAGAACTTAGGTATCTTTCTTACCCTACAGTATTTCTATATCCTAATAATATACTGTACATACAACAACCTGACTAGGAGCCTTGTCTCTATAACGAACGCCAATTGTGATAGACGCTAAGGATTCGAGGTTAGTCGTGTGACTTAGACTTCCTTTGAAACTAGAACGACTTTCGAAATACACATTTAAATGAATATGAAGTGGCTAGCGCAAAATATAAGAGGGAAGAGTGAGATATTAAGTGTATGGCAAATCACCCAGCAACATCCGACTTCGTATTTATGTGTAGTTGAAGTTCATTCACCAGATTATGCCGTCCCATGGCCTGAGCTAACGATATCCTATCAATGGCACTTTCAGGCTTAGCGCCCCCAATGAGAAGCACCCGGACAACCGACAAAAAAGTTTATACTAAGCTACGGTACTAAAGGCAAAAATCCTTTTTTTTTAAGATAGGGTTAATAATAAGACTCAAAGTAAACAAACGTTTTCCTTTGTAGCTAGGCGGAGGTTGTAGTTGGTTGTATCCAAGGTACCAAATTAGAAACGACTTATAAGGAGGTAGAACACCTACAGCCTTAAGTGCATATAAAGGCAGCTTATACTAAATGCGAAGTTATAGTAAATTAGCCTAGGTTGTTATTAAAAAGCATAAAAGTAACTCTTGTCTCCTGTGTTTATAATTCACAGAATTTGCATACTGTCTACGGAGTGTCGTTAAAGCCACAATGTAGCCAGTATAGCAGGTAGTACTAAATCTAGTAAGGTATAGATAGTAGTATGTAAGGTAGAAATCTGTCGCGAATGTAGCAAATGTAATCAAAAGTAAGTGCTAGCAAAGACACGTTGGACCCATTGTTCCGATTGGATCAATCGTTTGATTGATTAATTGTGTTTAACGTTGATGCGAGGCGCCGTAGCACCACATCGCTGATTAGGTACTAGGGACGTGGCAAGCTATATCTAGTGGTACAGTGGGTTACAGTAGGAATTATTGTTATAGTCTACCTATCTCAGATATCTCCTTTCCTCCATCCATTGGGCCCAGCCATCAACATCGCTGCCATCGAACCCTTTATACCCATGTTTGAGTAGGACGCGAGGCGCAACCTCGTGCTCATATCCGCGAGCCCAGGAGATATGGCCGTGAGCTGCAGCAGTGGAGATTGCCGTCTGCGTCTCAATAGTATGATAGTCGGTGTTTGCGCCGGCTCCTAGTAACGTAGCGACAATTCGACTGTGATCGGCTTCAGCGCCCCAGAATAAGACTTAGTCCCTTTTAAGCTGAGATGAATCACGGCTCTCCAGGAAGTCGACCAGCGTCTCCTGGAGGTTGAAATATGCTGCCAGTGCAATCGGATCGGAGCTACCATGTTTATAGCCCGGGGAATTGACAGCCTCTTACTAGTAGAAAGCTAGTTCCGACAACTCGCGGTTTTGACATCTAGGGGAGACTTGGCCGCTTTCCTGACCTCTCCTGAGTGGAAGCTTGGAAAGGGGGCAAAGTGGTCCGCCCAGTGTAACGACGAACTGTTGCAGAACGCGTACTTGGAGGTGAGGGCTTGAGATATGTCGGCATCTAGAGTACTAAGCTCTCAAAATAGAAAATCCGCATTAAGATCTAGCATCCCAGAAACCTCCGAAAGGCACGGTCCTAAGTGAGTCATGGTACAATCCAGAAGAACGGCGAATGCTTCAGAGAGTAAAGATCCTCTGAAAAGTCCTCCAAAAGCAGGTAATAAATACAAGCAGATGTCATACATAATGCTGACATTTTCACAGTTATGGCAGGCATCCCTGGGTAAGCGTTATATATGTGCCTGGCTTGTTCATCACTGCCCCCGACCAAAGAAAGTCCTTGGTCGTTTGGTGGACATGAGATACTTTTGATTCAGAAACTCTTACTAGCGGGCGCGAGACGCCTAGAATAGTATAATGGATTATGGGCAGGCAGTCTCAAAGAACATCTCCCAAAGAGGGAGGGGAGGGTTTGGTGGTGAAGGCGACGTTGACTTCGTCTAGAAGTAGAGGTCTCGAACTCGCAAATAGGTAGTAGCCTCAACAACTGCCATGCCGAGCCTTGGTGATTAGGAGGTATAGCGGACAAGAGATCTAAGTACATTGCTTCGAGATAAGGAGGGAGCCTTGTGATGATATCCCGAAAATCGTTGATCGATGCAAGGAAGCTTCGTTACAAAGATCTAGGACCATGTGAATCCATAGGAAGATCTGATAGCCGAGACAACTAAACTTGTAGCAGCAGAAAGATCTTCGTTTCTTCGGAGCAGTTATATCTGAGTGTAATAATTTCCCCTTTTCCCCGGATGAAGATTCCAAGATCTTCAGGCCGGCCTCCGTCATTTGGAAGTTGGTACTCATGAAGTTGATTGGTGACATACGTTTGCTTCACTGCTGGGCGACTTGCCAATAGAAACTGGCTGTGACCTGTGCCAGCCCGGTCATCCAGCCTAATTAAAATAAAGAAATTCCCGAGCGAATTTCCGAAGCGATAGATACTCATGCAATCCATTCCCTGATATTCCCACTCAGCCTAACCCATGCCCTTTGCTCCCTAATACCTCTCATCCACACTCGTCCGGTATAGGGCGTCCCTAACCCTTCAAGGGAAATAGCCGGTCGCGACCAATTGCACGGTAACGGGCTATGTGCTAAGACTCAAGTGATATACTGGGAGGATCATCAATGGAATGCGTTAGTCTCTACGCCCACGTTAACGTCTTGGCAGACGGCAGTGCCTTCTCAAAGGAGAAGCCAGTGAGGTCGTCTAACTGGCTGAGGTAGAGGAACTTGGACGAGTTCGGCCAGGTATAGCAAGAAGTTGGCCAAAGCCCGTTGGAATGCTAGAATCGTTCCCTGTTTGTCTCGAGGTACCAATGCTGCTGCCCATCGCCTCCCATCCCTGTTATCGGAATAGGGGCGCCAATTAACTCAGATACCGAGCCCAGTAAGTCGTGGCAAGAAGAGCCCTCGCACTCGTCTAGGACATCTATAATGACGTAAAGGGTACTGGGTATCAAGTCCGAGATGATCTTCTTAAATATACTCTAAAGTGCAGAGAATTACTGAAGAATGCTCGTACCTTGTGCCTCGAACACTCTGTATATATTGAACTATCGCAGGATAGCGATGAACAAGTGGGCGATTAGGCTAATGAGAACGGCTTTTGCGTCTTTCTACATGCTGATTTATCGTCGCAGAAGTAAATATGGACATTTTGGGATGTCTCTTCAGGATTTCTTGTTACTGAATAAGAGATCATCGTCTTACCACAGCCTGGGTGACCTGTCAATCAGAGGAGAGCATTCTCGGCCTCGTCAAACTACCAGATAAATAGGGGGCAGGCCCGGATTCACTGACAAGTCCCTTCAATCGGCTTCGGGAGTTATCGTTTATAGTCAGTCAAATTGAATATATCGAAGTACATCACGTAAGGTTTTTCGCAGGCCTCAGTCTCGCTCGGGAACCCGCAAATGTCTTGGTGGTTCACGTAGAGGGGTATGACGTCTTCATAGATAAAGCCCATTATTACAGATATTTGATCCACAATCTAGGTTCAAGACAAAGTCAACTAAGTTCCAGTCATCGTTTTACACCAATGGTGCCCGCGGTGCAGAATTCTTGGCGGATATGAGAACTTTTAAGGTGTAGGGCATTCTTCTTAGGAGAGACCGGGAGTAGCACGCACTAAGACGAAGAGAGGAGGGTCGGCTCGGTATCATAGAAAAAGACAACTGTCATATTTTCTAATCGATTCTGAGAAGTGAGTATTAGCGTAGTCTAGATGATCTAGTATATCAATTCTGATGATTCTAGGTTGTGTTCCGGTATGAATTTTCAAGAAGTCGACAGCAGGACGCAATCGTCTTGTACTAGGGTGTGATGCAATACTTAGTAGTCTCATATCCTAAAGCAAACATTCAATATCTCGGTATTAGAATTCACTTACTTCAGCCTTGCTTCAGTATAAGTCATAGCTACAAGTTTGACAGGAATAGACAGGCAAGCCGGCAATTGAAGACTCCATCCGCCGGTATGCTTATATATATAGACCTGGAATTCCGGAGCCATTCACGGAGGCTTCAGAAGAAGTCAAAAGACCTTTAGCACCTAGAAGATGATTCGTAATTCGAAGATATATTCCAAGTCCTACATAATAGCCCTTATTATATATTTCAACAGCTGTGAGACAACGTTCGTTACGATGCAGAGACGGTCATGGGCGTATTAATAGGTGATTTATGTTAGTGAGAGATTAGTTCCCATTCAAACATTTTGAAGACTATTAAACGAGGAATGATAAGGCAACCTATATCCTCATAGCACTCTCACTTATTGCGGCGTATGGTTACCTCCTACGATCAATAATGATATAACTTCTTTGTATCTCACTTCACATAGTGTATATATTTAATACACAATATAGCTGCCGCTATAATTGAATCTCCTATATCTATAGTCGATCACATAAAATCTAAAAAAACCAAGCACAGGCGAATATTATTCAATCTGTCAAACCGGCTTGACGTGATTCTCTTAGTAATCCCGACCTGCAAGATCAAGATTAAATTCCTCTCTCTACCACAACGTCAATTACATAGGACGAAAGGTGTCTATAGCAAAGTTTGCCCATGACTCTTCAACATACATGTATGGATTGCACAGTACCAAAAAGGCTTCAAAGAAGCAACCCCACACTTTACGTCTTATTACGCATCCCCCTACATGAGATATAGTGCAACCCGCAACCCCGAGCGCGGGAAACAAGTATCCTTTTACGTAACACAACGCGCGCCGCCTCGACCCGAAGAGATCCGGAGCGAAATGCCGAGGCGTATATCCCCGTCTAGCACCACACACCACCATTCGTAATAGAACTACATAGTACGGAGAACCTAGGTATTTGCCTCCCTGCCTACTAATGTGATGATGATTCACCATCCCAAACCCCCAAAATCTCATGTCCTCATATCTAATATCAGGAGACTAAGAAAGGAGGAAAGTTTTTCTCTCCCATGAGTAAGTAAACTTTGCTCATGTCGGATCGGATACCCCACCGATCGGAGGCCCCTAACGCGAGACGAAACGTAAAAGCCGCGTTCCTAGCTGTACCTTGCGTTGCTGACGTGCCTATGACGGCACTGGGGTGCGGAGCGAACCCTAAAGTGCGTTCCTTATTTAATCAAGGTACGTAATTAATTAACGCTGCGGGGGTCCCTTAGGGGCAAGGCAAGGCAAGTCGGCGTCTCAGTAGGTACCGACAGTAAACCCCAGAAATCTAGCTTCGCCTTGTGCTCCGAGTGGATTCGATCGGGGAGGCGTTGGTCATGTAGATGACATCCTGCCGCGTCTTCCCGTGGTATCCGATTCAAGTGATACCACTGGCTGATGACTGTTGCGGTGCTGCGGAGGGGGCCGCGAGGCAAAGCTCGCCGCATCTGTTTCTTCTCACTTTCAATACTAAGTGCGTGAGACCCCCTTGGGATGTGGGGGATAGACCTGCTGTGAGCTGGAAGGTAGTCAACAGTATGCCATATCATGCGCATCGCAGAGTATCTCAAGTAGCCGTATAGGTTGGCTGGCTTGTAGAATAGTAGGAATATGCGAGCTGATCAGAGTGCATTAAATCGTTTATATTTCTGCTATCAGAACTAGATAGGAGCTGTGTATTTGTAAGTGTATTGCTAGCCACCCTCGTAATTTGTAAATGCTCATAAATGCGTTTCGACAAGTAAACAAATCAACCACCAATTGGTTGATTTAATGATAGCTCCTTTGAGAGTGAACTGCTCCTCCGTCCTGATGCGACTCCTAGACCAATCCCTTTTACGCCACTCTTGTATAAAGCGCCGATGATATCGACGCTTTCTATATGCATTTGGTATTTTCGGTTAAAAAAACGATATTAGGTATCTCTGTTGCGAATAATCCATAACCAATGCAGAAGGATGGAGAAGAAAAAAACAAAAGCGTAATGATGTATGAAATCAAGGTGTTGATGTGATAGAAAAAAAGAACGGCTTAGTTCCTTGCTGTCGTGACCTGGTACTGAAGGAACAGAACATGATACGTTAGAAGTGAGAGTCACACCAGCCATTATGCATAATCCTCTACTCCAATTTCTTGGGTACTGAGGCTGGGATGGGCTGCGGACCCTCATCTTCTCACTCATCCCGCATTCTTCGTCCGCTAACGGCGGCGTGAGGAAAGAAGCTTCGATAGTCCATTTCAGGACATCGGAGCGACACCCCGCATCTAGCTAACGTAGCCAAGGGCCTCGATGGGACCTGAAGATGGGAACTCGAGCACAGTTCTCCACGCTAGTATAACGATAGCATAACAACTTTTAGCAAAATCAAGATAACCTAGGCTAGACTGGGAAGGCATATATCGAGCCCGAGTCTGCCCAGCGATGCCCAGCGCGAAACGTGGGGTAATAATGAATAGTAAAAACACAGTACTGTAGTGGCCTGCACTTAACCTGCTTTGGGCTTTGCGGCTAAGACACGCCATCGTCTAATAACGGCTAATCATAGGAGTCACGAGCTCAATGCTCTTCGGTCGCGAATAGGCTGAGGGGTTCCTCATAGGTAACGGCCGATCTGATGTCATGCCACTACCAGTATACGTGTAAGTAGAAGATTGATAGCCTCCATCGTAAGTCGAGGAATAAACATTCGGGGGTTGTGTATACGACGAGCTAGGGCTAGTCGCAGCGCTGCGGGTAAACGGCCAAATGCTGGCATTCATGGAGACTGGTGATGGCGGGCTTGGAGGGCGTAGGCTTAACGATCTTAACGCTGAGACGGCGCTAGTGTACTGGGAGCCGGTGGGAGTGGTGGGAGGTGAAAAATAATTTGAACTGGGGCGAGACGGCGATGCCCGCGGGATGATGTCTCGGGGCTCGGGATTTCCGGAGGCATAGAATGGTAAGCTTCCATTGCTATAGCTACCATGCGCTCTGCCTGATGAGTGTGACGATGTTGTCGCATTTTGGTCATGCCTGCGACAGCTGACATGCAAGTAAGTAAGTTGTATTATTTGATTGGCTAGTCGGGGAAGGGCTTACGCCTCAGAGCAATATAGGAACCTCTCGTCCTGCGCAATGAATTGTTTCTCACAGGTCATGCTATAGGCCCAGTCAGTAAGCAGGATAATTGAATTCTAGGCGCGTGGGGATGCAGGAACGAGGACAGGTAGAGCTCATTGGGGTCGTAATCAAGTCACCCACGTAGAAACGTCGACGGCCCTATTAGCTATACATCATGTGATGACGCAGCTTGCACACGAGGCGTTTTAATATGCATGGGTTCTTTTTGGTGGGGGGAATGATGCTGTGATCTCAGCGCATTCACCCTCGCAAAGTGGCGCCGAGGGAAGCAACCCTCATCCGGAGTTCGGGGAGGACAAACGGCGAGGGAAAACAAGCTAAAGAAATGAAAGGTGTGGAAGCATACCAATACTGTGGGAAACTCTGCCCCTCGTCTCCCGACCATTGCTGCTCTTCCCACTCTCTCTCACGGTCCCTAGGGTTCTTGCCTAGCTTCTGTAGCGTCTGGGGAGTTGACTTTCTTGTTAAAGTCTGTGGCCGTCGTGACCGGGATGGGTCTGTAGTGCTGCCGGCCTTTCGGACGTCAGTCATAGACGAATTGGTCGAAGTATGACCGGATTTTCTGCGATTGTGATGCATTGAGGCGGTGGGTGATGTGAAGCAAGATAGCGAAACCTAGCTAGCTGGGTTCGTATAGTAGGGGTCCTTGTTGTTACCAAGACCCTGAGGAGGGGCTGAAGCGGGGTGCTTTACAGCTTTAAGAAAGTGGTCTAACCACAGAGAGGGGAATAAGACGGCGTTGCTATTCCAAAGATCTACCTCTAAGAGTTGTAAGATGATGAAGGCGCTGGGGGTGCGCGGGAAGAATTGGCTGAGCTCTCGAGATGAATTTGACTTATACCCCGAAGTCTCGGCACAATTGATGAATTGTTAGGGTGTTAGGGGGTATTGAAGTGTACGTATGGTAGAGAGGTGTTCAATGTGCGTACTTTGAATTGGCGTGAGAGATAATACCCTAACGACGACGGGATCGAGGAATCCTTTTGTGTCAGATGGAGAGAAAGAATATTGGAATTCCACAATATATTGTAGTATGCCGTGATATGAGTGTCAAGCACCACGTAATTCCGTGATATGACGATATTGAGGGCAATATGGAGCCCCGCTAAGCTGTACCCGGGTCGGAACTAAGTGGTGCTTGGGTTTGTCTGAATCAAACAAAGAGATACAATAAAACTCAATTGTACCAGAACGACACACGGTCGTTGTCGTGGTTGGATAATAGCCTAGACCCGGTGCTTGTTGGGCCGAGTAATAGACTTGGGGCTCCTTCAAGATATCTGGGGCAATGGAGGTGGGAGAAAGTGGCCGGTTGGTCGGACAAGATACAACGTAGTGAATCGGGCTGGGCAGTTGATAACGAAAATAGTAAATACTAGAGCGCTAACGGCCAATTCCGCATCATAGACGACGACACTTGTGTTCAGAGAGGAATACGGAAGGGTACGGAGGTGAGAACAAGTTGGAAGAGGTATGGGTTTATGATGATGCGCGAGGGAGCGAGAGGAAGGAGAGCGAAGCCGAGCGGGTTGGAAACGATAATATACCACAGTATCTATCTACATATCTTGGTATCTCTAGACCCCTACACAAAAAAGGATGGTACCTAGTCACTTCTAGTTGGTGTTTTCGGGCGACTGGGACCACTGGGACCACAGATAGCGAGGTACTGCGAGGGGAGATACCTAGGTACTACCTCCATGTGTATGTAGGCACGGTGGGATTGCAGTCCATCATGCAGCTCAAGGTGGGTATAAATGGGTACCTATAGGATGCCAGTGACAGCAAGCCACACATACACTACTATGCACACTTTCAGGCACCATAACGAAACAAGGTTTTGGTGGGTAGGTACCTAGGTAGATACCCAGGTAAATACCAAGTATGTAGTTAAACGATAGCGCTAGAATAGGTATTATGGGGTTGAATTGGGAGCCTATCTAAGCGCTAGACTAGCGATGACTCTTCTCTAAAAAAAAATATGGTAATAAGACAATATGTGCAATAGTCCTGTAGGCTGTAGGTATTGTCCAACAAGGTATTCGTGTTAGAAAGAAAGCCGAAAACGGAGCTGGCGGGATGAATTCGGTCACGATTATCACAACAGCCAATGGCGAGTTATCATCTGCATGTCTCAGCCATGATGATCTGGTGTCGAATACTCTTTCTCTAGGACAAATAGAAATTTCTGGGGCATAGATGATGAGTAAGACAGCATAAAAAAAGACGAGCCGAAAATTTTTTTACTTCTTTACCTTCGGTAAACCCATCGGTGGGCCGTAATAATAGAACTTGTTGTTGACTGGAGTGAGAAGCCTTGTGCACGGGTTGTTTTAACGGTGCTCGTTGGCTGGGGTTACACACCCGTCCGGGGCTAGTACAACGATAGTTCTCGACAAGATGGGGGTCAATGGGATTGGAGGGGGCGAGATCTAGAATTCCTTATGTAGGAAACGAGGGTTAGGAGGCGAAAAAAAAAAAAAAAAAGGTCCGAGATATCACTAGCATACAGTTATAATTTCATCCTCTATTGCCTTTATTAGTCTCATCGCTTTCGATACCTGGTTTTATATAGGTAGGTACCTATCTACAAAAAATCAAATTGTCCCCTTCAGTCTTCAACACACAGTGGGATGCTGCAGTAGTAGTACCTTAGGTATCTAGTATACATAATACTTCACAATTTATACCTGGCTTCAAGTACTACCGTTGCTGCCATGTAAAATATCTTTTCCTCGTATGTTTTAGCTTTGCGAAGCTGTGTAGAATTCGTACTATACACGTAATAGGTTATGATTATGTGAGACATGTGTACTATTCTTCCATTACTCAGGAAGCTCTTATTAGTAAAAAGACCCGACCTCATAACGTCGTGTTGTCCATTCGCTATAGGCGTGTACCTCTTCTCTATTGTCCATTACGATACCCTCCTGCAAGCGTAAAATAAATAAAAAAGCTCCCCAATGCCACATGCTACGGCGTGATGAGGCTCGCATGCCTCTCCACTAGCATCCACCAGGCGGCTCCCAGAGCTCCGTACACTTGGGGATAAGTCAGGTCGCGGGAAGCTTAACCTGCATCCGGTACCTTGTTGGCAGCACGCCGATTGCATGAGATAACCACAAAATGCTACACAAACCGACATGTTCTATAAGGCTTCGAAATCCCTATAAAAAGTTTCTATTGGCGACGTGCCTCGAGATGTGCTGTGACGGTATTTGGTATTCCGTGTATGCGCCCGGCCCTGTTCTGCACATATGACATATGACAGACAGGATACTTCTAGAAGCAAGTAAGTTTATTGGCTGGGTACCGTATTTTAAAGCCGAATTCGCGGTGTCTTGCAATTAATACCGCCGACTTTTGAGTAAAAGGCCCACCACAAACCTGGTCCCTTTTCCCTTTTGTGACATAGTATAGAGACTATAGTGTAACTAGGTATGATCTATAAGAAAGTGGAAAGTTTCGAATTCCTGTTATATCCGGCGGGGACTAACTACAGAATAAAGAGGCACTGTGGTATAAACATGGGGAGTGTTGATTTGGCTATTCCTTCCAAACACGGATGAGTCCATTGTAGTAGATTGGCCGAAGCTTTTCTTTCCTACTACCTAAGGTATCTACATCTGCCGCCGTACTACTATGTAGTACATAGTATAGGTACCTGAAGTAATTGCGTATAACCTTGGAATCTACATGCACGCAGTGTGGAAGAAGTAGGTATAATTGAGTGTTGCCAAGTCCATCCATACTAAGGTACTATTATGCTATTATGCTTGTACACCTAAGACCTAAAGCAACCTACAGGGTTCCCCTCGTCTAGTGCCCGTCCACAAAATGCAATTTGTACATTTTCCTAACGATGGCGACGTCAAACGTTACCTAATTACTATGTAGCTGGCAGCAATTAACTCAAACGGCACAATCACATCTCTTTCCTTGATCCCTACAAGCTATGTGTAGTCACTTTGTCACCTTGTCACGTCATCCACGGATTAGAGCACGTTTCGACTAGAGTTTTAGGTGTCTTATATGGTCCCACATTAGTACCTCTCCAGTCTTCTGTGGCTCGGCTGCATTGAGGGCACTGCACATACTAGTGTAGTAGTGTACTATGTAGTACTGACCATACAGGTAAGTAATATGTACCTACAGTACATTACTTAAGTACCGTCCGTAGCTGTGCAGTACACTACTGCCTGTGTATAAACATTGGAGGGCGCCAAATCATTCCCCAATCTGCATCGAATTTCGAATCTGATTGGTGCGGTGTGTCTTCCTTGACCCTTGATTTTTACACCTCTTTCCCCCGGTGTCCCTTGGTACCATACATCCACTAAACTTATCCCATACCGAAAAAAAATAAAAAATACTTCGTCTAGACTCGGCATCGAAGGTGACAGAAAAGTTTCTACATGACCAATAAGGTCAGCGTCGAAGCCCATGCTAAGAAAGGTTCTGCGTTCCCCATTTCACCACGTCGTTCCATTCCCATTACTCGTCACAAGCCATTCCATCCAATCACCGTCGGCTGTCACGCCATACTTTTGTGTCACCTCTTAAGCCTCGTCTCGTAGTCTCGACTAGGTACCTTGGTGGTACTATCATTTTCGGTTGCTAGCCGCAACAGTTCAACAGTTCATCATCCTACGATCTACGATCCTTATCTGCCTTGTTGCCCGCTGCCGTCGAGAGTGCCGCATCCATATCTCGATATTGTACCCCTCCCTAATACTTGTAAACTATTTACTATGTTTCGCAGCTCCGACGTAAAACGTGAATCATTGCCTTTTCCGTCTCCATTTGCATTGGGCCGTTCATCACTGCTAAGGAATAAATCGTGGGGGAAGGGGGGTTCTGGCCATGATAAAGCAGGCCGTGATAGCTATATAATTTAATGCACTGCTATCCTGCATGCTTGAGGCACGTTATCATGGGATGATGTTGCTGATAGTGCATGGTCAGTCTATATGACCTGCCGAGAATCCATGTTGTGTGAATCTTGGGCACCTGAGCCAGTTAGTGATAAGTCGTCATTCGGTAGCCGTTCGGCATCCCTTTTTCGACACAGAACGTCCTGTCATCCCACGTCGGCCCCGGGACCCCTGTCTATATGCGCAAAAGCCGACCCGAAGTAGGACAGGATGTGGAATACCTATCCAAGAGCAACAAGGTCTTATTAGAAGCGTATGTAACACCAAATTTTCTCGAACACTTGCTGCCTGTCGTTACCTAGCACTGCCTAGGGAATCGAGCCTGCTTCGAGCTCTAGCTCGTCGCACACAAATGCGCTCGATGAATCAATGTCATCCGGGATTTTAGCCTAGACCGAGGCTGATCCTAACATTATTGCGTGTGAGCCGGACGCGGGGAAATTAGATTGGTGGAATGTCTTCCGATGAATCAGATTTCCATACGAGAGAGGATTCATATTGAAGTGAGCGGTCGCACCATTATTCTTTGTGGCGCCACCCGATCTTCATCTCTTCACCCCGCCTTGGGGTCTACACGCCACCGACGGTGGGAGATCAACACTAGTCACCCCGTCACCCGTCACCAGCTAGTATCTCTGCCGATACTGTTTGGCCAGGTACTAACCAGGCGTTGATTGATGAGTAAGTAAGAAACACATTTATGACCTAAGATCCTTGATTACGCAATCCTAGTTGGGCGCTTGCGACGAAAAGAACGCTCGGGTGTTGCGTTTTTCCCCTCTCCGGGGCAGTGTCAGGGTAGCCTGCAAAGATCTGGGTAAATGGCACCTCTCCAACTACAACCCTTCTGGATCTTCAATTTCTCAAGCCTGATGGTGTACTGACAGCGCTGATCACCCTCCTGCGGATTTTATGCATGCGCAACTTCGGAATTGTGTCGTAGAAACGGACACGATCGTCAGGGCTTGTCCGGGGTCGTCTTAATCCTGCCAATACCACCTCGCCATCAGCTTCTTCAAGCGAGCGGGCATTGTAGTAAAGTAGCACAAAATGTCGCGCGCCGTTGTATTTTATTATTTTCTCAAGCACATTACATCGCTCGCCTTGACCAAGCGCGACGGCACGATACCCTCCTTGCACTCCACAACCGTTACACGCCGGCCGGCCTTGGGACTTGACAGAGCGAACCCCTTTAGTAGGCCTCTACATGGGTGTGTAAATGATGGGCTTACATCGCGACCCCCAAGCAGTTCTTCACTTTTCCGAACTACAAATAGAGACATCGCCGATAGGCTAGAGTCCTTTCGAAGCCTGAAAAACGGGAGAGAACCGACCGACTCTTCTCCACCAATTCATTCCCGTTGCCGCTGAAATATAGGAATTGTACGATTATCGGCACCGCCTTATGTATGTAATATAACGGCATGCAAGATGATGCTGGCGAGCCGTTCGTCAACCCCTCAAATCTCGACTTCCAAGATCCTGCAGGTACCCTAGTCCCTCGAGGTTCAGGGATATAATGCTTATCAATATCATATACACTAGGCAGGGCGCCGAGCCCACATTCGACAGACACACTTATCTATAGAGAGGCAGGTTACATGAAAGCCTAAAATTAATTAGGATAGTGGTTTTGAGCTTTGGGCAGGCAAGGTAATAAATAGTCCCTGATATTAACGGTTCTGCTCCGCTCCCGAGCGAAATGAAAAACTAGGCAAACCAAGGAATAGGTTCTTAGCTCGTGGGGGTACCATTCCGTGGCCTAGCCTCGGTAGCCCTAGCAGTCTGTCCCGGTATACCGGATTCACCTCAACCCTATGTTTCACCGTCACCTCAGGTAAGTCTTTGGATATGGGATTTCATGGTACGCAGATGAGCTAGTGGGACGGTTCACAATCGACTTGTGCGATGAAGCGGCCAGCTCGGCAATCGTAACTTTTCACGCCACATATTTCTTATAGCTCGGCCGTTTTTCGGGAAGCGAACCGAGGGATGGCAAACTTATCTCGTTACCCGGAAAGTCAGCATACGGTGACTCAGCAACAGCCCGAGCGCCATATCGCAGAGTATATCCTATTCTCAAATTATGGTGCTGAGAGCCTGCGATATCTCAGTACCCAGCCCAAAGTCTCGAGATAATCAGGCTCCTCCGGTTTCGCATGGCATCCACACCAACTTCCACACGGCTAAGACTAGACTAGAGCAACGGCGTGACGATTTCATCCGGACTCCGGAAAATTTTCGAAATATGTCATTCATATTGCCTGATGATAGTCCAAGCTATTCCCTAGGCGACAATTCGCGATCGCTCCTTTAGGACGGATACAGATATCGTCTATTGTGAATGTACGAGATCAGGCGTTCTAGTCTACTACGTTCATGCTGTCGCCGTATTCTCTTGCCACCCATAGTCACATTACAGCACACACTCGAGCTGCTGTGTTACCGCCCGCGCATCTTCCCGTTCTAACTCTTTCCCATTTTAACTTAGTAGTACACCTTTTCAATCTGAGTAACCTCTCGTTCCTGTTGTGCCTAATGACATAAAATAAAGTATGCCACCCTACCAATGCACGCAGATGATCTCATATGCCCGACTTTCGGCTTTAAACGTGGCGCTGCAGATTATTACTATCGTCGGTTGTGCGGAGGTGATGAACACCTGTGATAGATCGGTGAAGGTCTGCCAAAAAAAAAGATCTTCATCCTCCTTGTTCGAACCAAGGCCATGTGTTCCGAGCAGGAAATATCTTATATGTGCCTTTAACTGAATTGGAAGACGAAAAGCCATATCTATGATAAGACCCAAATGTAGTTCTAACTAGCGAACTTGGCCACAGTACAGCTACCAAGTTGATACGAAGCTACCCATACTTGTGCTCCGTCGTTGCAGCTCAAGATAACCCGCTAGTACGACGAATTTGGGATATTAGGATTTCACTCTAATGTTCAATAGTTGACCCGCGACTGTTATTACTGATGGCTTGCCGCTTCGTTTCTAGCCTATGGTAATTTGTCGTCTCAAAGGACTAGAGCAGCCTATAATTAAACCAACTGCTGAAAAAACCGTTCGTAAATGCAACGTTAGATAGATCGCTACAACGGCAGCCAAGCGTCTATAGATAGCGACTCACTCAGCTTAGGCGAGCGTTTCATATATGATTCGAAAGAAGAAAAAAGAAAAAGGACAGAAAAATTAGCTTATGTTCACCTACATAATCGAGCCACCGTCGTAATTGCGCAACATGGATCGTGCATATAGCCCGAAGCTCCGGCATCGGCCAGCTTGGGTATTGCTGTCTAGTGTAGCCTCGCGCTTCGAGCGACGATTACTTATCTAGTATCTCGGCCTTCACCAGGGTTATGAGATAAAGGGCAGGGTCACATGGCTTTCCGCCGCGCTGAGTATTTCCCTAGTAGAAAATAAATCCCTGAGTTTATAATCCGGGGTGCGGGATTACAAGCCACAAATGATGCAGCAAGGGTCTTCGGCCCTGGTAATGAGCTGGCTATAACGGCCGTAGTACAAGATATTGCGAAGATGCTTCATTCGGCTATCCCGCTTCTACTGTGCTGCCATTCTAATATCTTAGACGAGAGGGTATAATGATTCATGCACATGGGCTTAAGAGCTGATCGGGAAACCTCTGGTTTGCGAGTAAGATCGTATCTAAACACGCACATAAATTATTTCCTAGAAGTCTAAAACTAGTCTATCCGTTCCTATGCGGAATCAATATATTGGTTAGCTAGGGTGGTATACTGATAACGGAGAGAGATGAGGTATGTACAGCTAGGGATGTTGCGTCATGAGGAAGCAAATGCTATCTCAAGGCTTGTGAGGATACGGCACTCAAAAGGTAGGAATATGACGTTCGCAATGTGCTTCGTTACGTCATGTAAACTCGATGTAACTGGTTGAATGCGATGGTGAGACCTTATGACGCAAATCAAAGTCGAGCGAAACGAGAGGCATTAACAGACTTGAGTTGAAGAACGTAATCCTGTTTCGTAAACAACCTACTCTAGCAGCCTGCTTCTCCTGAGTGATGGGCAATTCCTTCTCATAAGCACAAGGGGTATGAACTCACACTGGAACTAGGAATAGGTTGCTCGGGGATGGACCGAATCTATCCCGGACAGAAAAGACACGATTCCGTGTCTCGTGACGAAGCCGAAGTCCCGGGCTGGACCCGTCTGTCGTCTCGAGGAGCACCCTCAATGCTCCAATGGCAATCACCGCGCCGACTTCTACCCTCAAGCCCCCCCAAGCTAGTTAGCCGACGAGATTTGATTCAAAAGGAATATCCTCCTCGCTATGCTATACGATCATTGATACCTATGACTTGAAACCGGGACTTCAAACATGGGGACCTCGAGTGAGAGAATTTGATTGAGTTGGTTGAAATGGGGATAAGCAATTTTGAAGAGGACTGAGAGCTTATAACTGTTTCGACCCCTTGGCGACTATAGTTGGCGCATCTGATAACAAGACCGTAGCTTCTACAACTTGTGCCTATCTTCTATTACCTCTGCTCATATGACCAGGATATCAGGTTGGAATGGTAGTTGGAATGGTAGTTGAAGTGTCAAGGTCCGTGATGATTTAGGAGACGAAAGGCTGCTAAGGCGAAAAACTGATTTGGAAAAACGAGCTTGGAATTTTACGCTCTAACGAACCTCCTGGATGTCCCCCTTGACCTCCGTGCTCGATGAATTGTACGCGCCTGGGTTTGCCGGTAGAGTATCTATATGGACGTATTAACGGTTGATTACTTACACGAACGAAGGAACTCAGACTGACAGCTTTATTGAAACCATGCCTTTCGCTACGGTCCTGCTGCTACACATTTAGAATTATATAGCACGGTCACATATTCTGAGAGTACGGCAATTAGAGAAAAGGATATCAGGATTGATCATGAGAAAGAGGTTTTCGACATTAAGAATGCCTGCAGAGCGAGGAACGCTTTCTGCATCTGCGTCTCTCTAAATATTTGGTATAACTTCTCCCAGTTATTCCAGTAAGTAGGAGGGCGATCAGAATTTCCTATCCTCCTGTCTGGCAAGGCGAGGGCCTTTACCGATCTTGAGATGACTAACATATCGAGCTGGCAGTCCTCCCAAAACTGCCCGGTGACATTTGTGAATTCCGGCGAACTAGCAAGGCTAGCTATGTCATGATTCTTAGCTAAGGAATCCAAAATTGCCGTGACGAAATGACTGTTTTCTTTGAAGGCCGAGTCTCGCCGTACATTAATATTCCTACTATGTGACGGAGACTCTATTTTCTGCCATTCATGCCATATCGTCCTGAAGGCCCCTAAACGTGCTAGGCACTGAATATACAGACGAAACCCATGAGGTCTCTCAGGGCTAACGAGAGATCGAAGGGAGAAGGTTGTTTGGTCGTCTCCAGGCACATAACCCGTGAGAAGCGAGAATACTGCTCTAAGCCGACTTGAGGCGTCCAACTGAAACTCATGATAATGTAGGGGAGCCGAAGCTATTGAGGTTTGCAATAGTGTTGTCAGGATAGAGTTGATGAGATCGTCATCGTCATCCCCGTGCTTCACCCTTCCCTGTATATACTGCTGGGTTGTTACGATAGCATGGCATTTGAGAGAGGTCTGAATGCCTAGTTCATAAAGCTTATTTGGCATATGTAGTCCACAACGATCAAAATTAATCAAAACGTTGTTTAGGAGAGATAGCAATTGAATGGGCTCAACTTCCTGAGCTACGAGAGACTCATGAAGCTTGTCGCTGATATCAGATAAAAATTGACAGCCTTCTGGTGTTTGTATCGCCCTCGTGACAAGTCGGTCGATATTAGAAAAGGTCATATACCTACTGAAAGCCGTGGCAAGCAATTCCTCGTCCTCGGGAGCGGGAGCGGGAGACGGGCCGTGCGCTAGTGATTGACGACGAAACTGCATGTATTTTACAGTATTTGACGTGTCATGACGTGTAATAAGTGGTACCCCGTTTTTGTCGAGAACAGAATTAAGCACGTCTGCATATGAGGTGGGCTGGTCATGAATGGATGCGCCAGCCGCTGCCTTTTGAGCATTGAGTGGACCTAGTAGGGTCACGGCGAGAAGATCGAAGTCGTTGATATGTAATGAATGGAATTTATCGGCTGAGATAGATTTGAAATTGAATTCGCATTCATCGTAATGTCTCTCGAAATCGGCAACGCGCTCTTTGATGGGTTGTAACTCTCGCGCTCTCTGGGCAGACCTTGGTTCGGGCTCACCATCAATCAGAGGGTCAAAGGGGCGCACGCCCTTGATACCTTCGGCGTCGAGGTCTAGAAGGAGTTCTGAGAATTCGAAGGTAGGGAATTTCTTTCGCAAGGGTTCTCCAGGACGTGGCCGCCACAATTTCTTGCGCTGAATATAGCGAGTTTGGCATTTCCATAATTGCGTGCCCACTGGGAGCTTTGGGAAGAGAGATGGACCACCGAGTCGTTGCATTTCTTGTAATAATACAAGTGAATGTTTCATTATCAAAAAAGAGAGAGTATCCTTCGTTGCGACTGAGAGATAGTCATTATGTAGGAAGCAGAAGGAAGTCCGAGTCTCGCATTCTTGGAGAGTGACGGCGATGCACACAATACAGTTAAAAAAAACATCTGATCAGGTAAACACCTACGTGTACTACTGCATAGTATGGCCTGTATAGTCGGAGAGCATGCGACACCACCCTAACCTAGACTGCAACCCCAGACTATTCGCCTACTAAGGGGCTTCCCGTCCGGGGTAGTGCAAGCTGAGGGGCTGTAGTGGATCTAGTCCCGCCTTATAGCGTACAGTACCTACTGTAGCGCAAGTCCACAATTGTCCGCCTGGCAATTGGCTGAGAGCTTTATATTGTCGGCTCAGTAATAATCCGTTACGCCCCACTATTATCTTCTACCCAAGTACCTTAGTCAATAACACAACACATTGGTTCAATCTACATGTAATCAAGCACACCCCAGTCAACCTAGTTCCTTATACCAAGTGACAACTCTCAGTTCTGAACCACCGAATTCTTATTGCCTTATCGCCCTTCAAGTTATTGAAAACTATGCCAGTAGCTAAGAGGAGGAAAATGGCCCCAGCATCAGAGGAGGCTAGCGAAGAGCCGATGCCATCAACCACAGAAACCGCAGAAACCCGGGAGAAAACACGCGAAAACAACGATGCCGAAGCAACCAAACAACATGTAGACGAGCCCGCAGACACTATAGACACTACACCCGACGATACCGCAGCACCATCATTAAGCACAGAGGCCGACACCGCTACTAAGGCTAAAGAGAGATTGGCGCGATTCCGCGCTCTCCAGGCCCGCGCCAAGACTTCTTCTGACCAGAACCTCAAGGAAGCCGCAAAGGAGTCCCAACGCCTAGCAACAGACCCCTCGGCCCTAACAGAGTTGCGCCGCCGCCGTGACATTGCCACCCATAAATTATTAAAGGCAGAGACTGAGGAAGCCGGTGACGACTTCGAACGGAAGCGAGCATGGGACTGGACGGCAGAAGAAAGCGAACGATGGGATAAGCGCCTCAAAAAGAAGGCAGCACATCGGGACAACAACGCTTTCCAAGACTACCGCGCCGAGAGCAACAAAATATACAAGCAGCAACTGCAGAATCTAGCACCGGACATGGAGCGTTACGAGAAGGACAAGATGAAGGCTATCGAGAAGGCCGCGGCGTCAGGAGGGCTCGATATCATCGAAACGGAGGAGGGCGAGCTCATCGCCGTAGATAAGGATGGAAGTTTCTACTCGACCGCCGATACAACTACATTTCACGAGAACAAGCCCGACAAAGCTGCCGTAGACCGTTTAGTGGATGACCTGAAGAAAGCCGAGGACGCGAGATTACGGAAGAGAAAGGAGCGCATGGCACGGAATGGCGACGACGGCGACATCACATACATCAACGAGAAGAATAAGCAGTTCAACCAGAAACTGGCGCGCTTCTATAATAAATACACAGCCGAGATTAGGGAGAGCTTCGAGCGTGGAACTAGGATATGAGAGAGGGTGCACGCGAAGCGCTTACTCGGAAAAGGGTGTATATTTTCAGCGTTATACAATTATGAAGTACAGCCGTGAATGGCATACTGGTGGCGTATGGATAAGCTATGGTACAGTCTAGATTACGTAATATTACAAAGCTCTGCGTTCAGGGCATCGTGCTCCTCCATGCTTTGTTGGCAAGCTCCTCAATCTCAGGCACCTCTACGGGGCCTTTCACAGCCTCGTCGTTAAGTGCTTGTACGACGGCCGCTGCCACGACGTCCACCTTCAAAGGCTTGACTCCGGCCGCGCCCATCAAGTTGCCAAAGATACCGCCCGTAACACCGTTGAAAACGGCACCGACTCCCGTCATGGCGGCCATGGGCATCGTGATCGGCCGCGAGCTGTCGTATAGGAAGGGCGGGCGGAAAAATATGTTCCGCATGCGAGGGAACTCACTCGCAATCGTACTTTCAGCCTCCCGTTTAGTAGAAATGTAGCGAGTCGGCAACACGGGCGCCCCGCCGGCAGCGGAGATGTAGACAAACGCCGACGCATTCTCCTGAGCTGCCTCCTTGGCCAGCATGATGGCACTGTCGCGGTTCATGTTCTCGTATGTGAGCTGCTCACGAGTTTCTGGCGGCCGTATGTCACCTGACTCATTGACACGGCGTTGAAGCGGATTCCCTGGTTGCGGAGCCGCTGTGAAGGCCTTGCGCAGCCCTGAAATGGGCGATTCTTGACCGCGCAATACCCCTTTGTAGTCCGCTTCTAGTAAGATGCCCATGGTGTGCACTACGAAGTCGGCCCCCTTGAGGAATGGCGCGTAGGTCGCCGGCCGCAGGATATCGCCACGTTCCCAGGTTACTCTATGAGACCACGATGGTGGCGTTGCGGAGGATGTGACGGTCTCCCATTTTGGCGCACCTGAGCGACTATGAGGGTTGTTAGCTAGACGCTCAGCATGAAGTGAGACGATACCGTCGAAGTGATAACTGTACCTGATTGATGTAACGTCCCATCCTCTCTGTACCGCGTTCTTGCATATTCTTGACCCTAGAAAACCATTTCCTCCGCATACAACTATTCTTTTAGCGGCCGACATGACGAGATGAGCAAAGTTCCAAGCTTGGCTCCGAGACTGAAGGGGATAGTTTAATTATGAGAATTAATAGTGTGACAATGTGTAGTCGAATGGAGAATGGATAGATTAATGGTTGTAGTGTGAACTAGAGTTTCTTATTCATGACAGCCGAAATGACCTCTACCTATACCTCATTTTTAGGTGGTTGGTTTTATATCATCGAAACGTAACTCGCAAAAGTCAACTACATCATCATACGATGCTAATGAGCTTCTTGTCATATGTGTAAGGCTGATGACCGCTGCTAAAACCCTTAGCTTGGATACAAGCTGTCTGATGCTCTGATTGGTTTGTTGACTAAAGACCCCACGAGCCCCATAATAAAGTCTATGAGCGCTAACAAGGCTGAGGGCCGGAGCTTCATTTAAGGTTTACTTATTTCATCACCTTGCATCAAGCTTCCATTCGCTATTCACTTCATCAATAAGTCTTAAGCTGCGATACAAATTATTTAAAAATACATTGCGACGCCTAAAAATTATCCCATAAGCTCGCCGTCTCGTTAAATTTAAACCGAAGCTAGCCATTTACCGATGGCACCACCAGCGGGCAAGCGTGTCAAGGGAGTTCAGATCTTCCGACCCTTCGTATACGGCACCACTGCGCGCCCCTTCAACGACACCGACAACCCTCGCCCCGTCGGCGTGTCGCCCGATCATACACACTCCTGGCAAGTCTTCGTCAAAGGAGTCGAGGATACCGACATCTTCTACTGGCTGCGTCGCGTGCAGTTCAAGCTTCACGAATCCATCCCGAACCATCTCCGTACCATCGACGCCGAGACCATCGTCAAAGAGAATGAAGCCTTAACCGGCGGCAAGTCAGGCAAAAAACCACAAAGGGCCTTTGTCGTCAACGAGACGGGTTGGGGTGAGTTCGAGATTACCATCAAGCTCTACTATGACAGCAAGAGTGGCGAGAAGCCCCAGACATTATATCACCACCTGCGGCTACACCCTTACGGCCGTAACGAGGCCGAGAAAGAAGCCATGCGCACCGGTGGAGAAGTCATCGCCTGGACGTACGAGGAGCAGGTCTTCAACGAACCCTTCGAGGAGTTCTACAAGATCTTGACATCCGGGGCCCGGGACAAGGGGACCCCCGCCCCAGGCGCCGGCGGTAGAGGCAAGGGCAAGGGCAAGAACGCGTCTGCCTTGGCTGCGGCCGGCACAGAAGGCGACGTCAAAGAGCGCAGTGCCATGATCCCCCTCAATACCCGCCCGGGACAGCCCTTTAGCCGCGAGACCGAGGAGGCTGAACTGAAGCGCCTGCGTGAGGCCGAAGAAAAGGTCCAGCAGATGATTACTGAATTGAACAAGACCGTCAAGACCAAGGAGGAGGAGTTGGCTGCTTTGAAAGCAAGCAATAAGGCTGCTGTTGCTGCTGCCAGTAGCTCCGCCGCCTAGGTTGTGGGCGAAGATATTGCGGACGAGGACATTATGAGCGAGATCATTATGAGTGAGGATATTAGTAACTCTTCTAACTATTCGTCCACCGATGGGTCGGAGAACCTAGCAGATCCTGGCGACATTAGTGAAACCGACTATTTCCCGAATAAAATTGCCAGCGGTAAGAGACATTTTACAACGTTCCCTCGATCTCAACTGAGGGTTTAATCATACCATATTTCTCTCCTTATTTATGAACGGCAAACAGCGAATTGGTATCACTGACCAAATTTGCCTCTAGAGCGAGCTAGGAAATATAGTAAGCAGAAGCAGGAGAAGAAACAGAAGAAGAGGTCATGGAGGTGAAGATTCTAGTCCAGTACCGCGCTTCCAACATGGCTCCATCTACAAACTCGCCTTATTCTACGAGTCACGGCGTCACTCTTTGCATGGCACCCGGCACTGCTCGCCAAAATACTCGAGCCCGAGTAGGAGAACAGAGCGAGCGGCCCTGTTATTAGCCGAAGATTTTAACGAATGAATGGAGTACAAGAAACAGAAGATACCGTCGAATATTAGTCGAGAATCGAACAGGCGGTCTTAGGAGCTACTCTACAACATCCCGGGAATTACCGGGACTATAGTATTCGAATGGACTATTCACATCACGGTGCTTGCTTACAATGTTCTCGCTCACGCACTCTCGCTGGAGACGCGGTACTGGGCACAGGTATCGTGGTTGGTGAAACGCCGTTGAGGGGGGCTTCTGGTACATGCGTAAGCAGGGAACTTTGTGTGGATGAGCTTGGAATGGGTATCTATCTAATACTATACCATTATAGCCAGCCATAAACTATTCTCCTTACCTAGCCAGGGGAGGCCAAGCAAATAAACAAGTATCGAATATGAGACGCAATAAATTGGTTCCCTTTATCTATGCTAGCAATGGCAAGCAGACAATATCTCAGAACCCTTTCTCGAAACGTCGGGATATCAAGGCACATGCAATGACTTATATGTGGCAATATGATAAAAATGCTCGATCTATTTCCCGTGACTCTAGACGAAGGGGGCAATAGCCTGGTTATGTATTGAGCCGATATAACGCTGTGCAGACTTACGGATTAATATGTGGTATAGGTCAGTCCAGTACATGAAGCATTTTTTTAGATATACTGTATCGCTATGCCTATACTGACTGTCCCTCGAAGATGTTTTAACAGGACAGTACTGAGGCTGTCCCCAAGAGGTCACCCTTTTACTAAAGTGCTCACTCTTGGAGTATATAGTCTAGGACGAATCATAGCCGCCAGTCATCAAATTGATTTAAAACGATATCCTACTTGATCATATCGGTCAGTGCAGAGACAGTCAATCCAGCAAGGGGTATCATGTATAATCTCATTTTATTCAATTCCATACTTACGTAGGTAAGTATATACCAGATGGGAGTGAGTCTTCCCCACCTCCTGTCCAATTTCCTTGTCCGATCCTTTGCTCTTGTTTAGTAATGCCCGCCCCCTTCCAATGCTCTCGAACCCCCTCGCCTAGTAGATATTCACCCAAAGTACCCCGAAGAAATGCCGTACCGCCGTCCACTTGAGCGTCCCAGTCCATCTATCAACTCCATCGCGCCTGCTAGTCTAACCTCACAACTGCCCTTCAATACGGGGTTGCCAATCTATCGAGGCCCAAACTATATGATGTGTTTTGCATCAAATAAACGAGTGTGTGCTGAACCCAACATGAGAACGACGTCCTGTGTTTTCCACATCTTGGGACCGGTTTTGTGCTTTTTTACTCCTCATATCTCCCGATCGAAAAACAAGTCCGTTTTCCCACGTAAACAACCCACCCACACCAGAACCTTTTCTTTTGCTTGAGCCCGATCACAACCGGCTCCCGTAACGCCACTGCCGTATAGCCTTTATCGCAAAATAAACATTAAAATGACGGATATAGTCCAGTCAGCCCAATGTAGAACGCCGCATGCCATGGTACAATTTATCGAAAAGAATAGAATGACAAAGGAAAATTCCTAGATGGTGAGTGTTTGTACAGTTACTGTGTTGGCTGATAAGCTGGTGGGGGTGCGTCTTCACGCTCTTCCCATAACTTCTTCTCGTTTCGTTGTTTCTCATCGTATACTCGATGAGCAATCTCGTCAGCCATTTTCATAATCCAAGCTTGCTCTAGGATCTCTGAAGATGTGTCTGAGCCGGCGGGTTTTGATTGCTCTGGATTAGGTTCGTGGCTGAAGGGCACATTGCTTTCATCCGCGGCTAATGTGGCGGCGCCTCTACTTGTGGCGATGGGCTCATTGTAGATGTCCATGTTTAATGGAGCCCTAGTGAGCGTCGACTCCTTGTCGCCGCCGAACCGGGCCCGGTTAGGAATTTGTGGTAACGCCGTTTCTTCTTCAATGTCTTCGAGGATCGATGTGGGTGGCATAGGTTCTGAGATGGGGGTGGTGACCGATACTGTATCCGACACGGTATCTCCCGTATCGCTACTTGTCTCACTCTCCGCCTTTGGCCGCCGCAAATTGACTACGCGGGTCTTCTTTTTTCGAAGGCTTCTTGAATGCTTTCCAGCTCCTAAGCCTAACCCACTAGTAGCGGAGTTAAGACTGACTAATGAAGGTCGAGTGGGTAGAGAACCTTGATCCACGCTACTGGCATCAGTAAATGTGTAGATTGTCGAACTACCCTGTGCAGAGGGCATTCGGTACAAGGTAGGTGCTACAATAGGAGTAGATATGCCCGTCTCGTGCCGTTCCGTAGGACCTGCCCAGGCCCTGAACATGGCATTGCGGATACCCGGAGTGAATAAAGACAATGTTCGGTGAGAATCAGTCAAAGCTGCTAATCTCAGCATATTCTTCTGTGAAAATAATGATTGTGCCCCCGATCCGCTGTCTAATGATAACGAAGCAATCTCGTTTGCATCGAGGACATGGCCGTGAGAATCGACTGCCTCAACAGGTGGATTGGCAAAAGGGTCAACGACAGCTTCATCTTCACTATTCTCCTTTACTATATCCTCTTCCCTCGGCATTTGGTCAGGGCACCATAGTCGAAGTGAGAGCTTGTGGATAATGGCAGGTAGCTCATCCATCATCAAATTTCTCAATTGGCCTTCAATGGTCCTTTGAAGATAGTCGCGAACAAACTGAATTGAATCAAAGGTCGATGAGACCTTGAGAGATTCAAGAGGGTCATTGCGGAAGACTATCGTGATACCCTTCTGCTTAGAAAAGACCAGGATGATGAATGCGGACAGCTTAATCTCAGAGAGAGTGATGGATAGTGGTATTGTCAACCCAGCGGCAGCTGCCAAGGGCTGCGGCGAAGTGAAAGTTGGCTTGGCTGAGAGGTATGTGTTTAACGGATTGGCCTGCATTGCAGTCATATTAGTGACTGGTTATGACGCACAAGCACGTCTTAATTCGGGAAGCTAAGAAAATATCCCAAGGCGCGAACCCCTGCGCTTCATTTGGGAAATTCATGCAGTCACTCCAGAGGAACAGAGAACCATGGAAGGTTGCATTGTTCTTGTGGCGACCCGAATATTCGTAGAAAAGAAAGGGGCTACATTTTGAAGAAGGTTTGGGAGGAGTGAGTGAGAAGGAGAGAAGACTTGGGACTACTCGGAGCTTTTGGTTCGTAGCGAAGGGCACTTGCTTGGTTGATAAGAACCAGATGACGTCCGAAAACACCGTCATACACACTATAAGAGGTGCTATCCAGTGGAACGACGAGACGACTCTGTAGCATTATAGACTTCTATCCAAGTCGGGGCTCCATGTCCGGCGTGGTGACTAATAATTCATAGGCAGAGATGTAGAAGAACCACACATACCTGAACTCTTGTCCGCAGCGTGAGGAAGGCGTCACCAGAATAGCACATCTTGAAAATGCCTCGAAACCTATCTTCGGCAAGGTCCCCGATCTCGAGGATCTCGAGGTCTGGAGGCACAGAGCCCAGATTGAACTCGGTGACGAGGATGTCATCGACTATAATGGGCGGCTTCGGAGACTTGTTCAGGGCGTTGGTTAAGAGCTCCTGTGCACGCTTGTAGAACTCAGCGTCGGCCGTAAGCGGCGACCAGTTGAAGTTGAAGGCCATTTTCAGCACTGGCTACGAGGCCTTCTAAATGCGCATTGTTGAATGCCCCGTATCGTTATCGCGACGTGATGTGGTTGACGGGCCGTCGATTAAGAAAATATGATTAAGCGTCTCGAAAATTCGTCTATCGTGAGAAAAGAGAGTGCACTATTCAATGGGAGGGTCGGTGGGAGGGTCGGAGTCGGTGTAGAACGACAAGGTAAAGGGAGCATTAATGTTAAATAGGTTAGATAGGTCCGGGGGGGGGGAGAATATGTGGGATGGACGGTGAAGGAGCGAGGGTTTCGTGGTCGTGCAGTATCGTGACCGCTACTCCGTCGAAGAAGCTCGGTTCGAAGGGAACAAATTGGTCGAGCTGGGGATGCAAAGTGGACTCGGGATGGATTTTTCGGGATTGTCTTGGACTGTCTTTGGTCCTGTCTGGATGCATAAAATGACGCTATGCAAGGTATCTGGCCGGGGGGGCAGTGGGAAGAGGCGAGGGCCTTAACTCCAGTAAAACTCCAGTTAAACTCCCGTAAATCGCAGTAAGTCACCACTAAATGACCAGTAATGATGGGCAATGAGTGCTCTGTACCCGCAACCCTGCAGTGGTCCGCAATGGCTGCAGGTGCTCTGTCAGACTGTGCAGTCGTCTTCGTTTGGTGTGTTGTGAGTTTGGGAAGAAAAAGATAGCGCGAAGTCTTTTTCTGGCTCTCTGGACCGGATTGGCTAATGGGCGCCGTACAGGGGAATTAGTGGATCGATCGGGGTTACTAGCGTGTTCTGAAAGGAGCTGGAGAAGACGCGCTGGACACAACCGGTTTATGCTCGTCGGACCCACAGAGGGCAGGGCTCGACGAGCAGATGGTCTATGCCTTGGAGTACCTTATCCTGTATTCCATTAATATGAGCGCTATCACTTAGTATGCGTACACTATGCTACGTGTACATCACCTAGACCATCTACGACCACCTATTCAAGGTGGGCAGTGCAGATAACCTGGAAGTACCTGCAGCCCCTCGAGGTCGCGTGAATGCCCGTGGGCTCCGGGCTCCGGGGGCTCCTGTGTGGGCTCATCATCCCACCACCACACCGTCATTATCGTGAGACATAACAGACTGACCGATGCAACTGTTACTACTAGTATAAATAGGAGGGGAAAGAACGGGTCGTTAGCAAAGCTCTGGGCGGTTTAAGAAGCACCTGACGTTGATTCTCGTTCTTTTGGACTATTGCCACCATTCCTCCCCCTCCCTCTGGCCGATCTACACTAACCCGATACACCCAATTAAAGTGGCTTTCCCATCGACATATCCGCAAATCACGTATCCACTGTCGCGTGAGCGCCACCAGGGCATTTTTAGTCCATTTTTGGTGGGGTTGTGAATATGAAATATCACAGGATTATTATTAGTGACCAGCAAAAACAATGTGCGCGTGTGTGTGTGTGGCCTAAAAGACGCAGGTTGTGATAAATAATAAATCATGACGATGGGATGTCTAAACACTCGACAGGCCCTTACATTATTTGAGATACAGGTAGGTAGGCTTTGTAATTAGAGAAAAGCTTCTATGCTCTCCTTTCTATTAACTCATTAAGTAAGTAGGTAGTTGGTGAAAATCTATGGGGAAGCATAGTACCAAGTTTCTCGCTTTCTCGCAGTAGAAACCCCGCCGGACTCGTCAGCATCCCACTAAGCCCTTCCTTAGTTTTGATAGTCCTGCCGGCGTAGATGTTCCATTCACTTTGTTATTATTATATAGGCGGCCATCGGCTCAAGACACACTCCGTCAAGATGGGTGTGTCGACTTGCTCCTCACATGTGTACCAGCCGTTGTTCACCAAGTTCCAATGAGACTCCTGCCAATATGTCTGCTTCTCCTCCCAGTTCTTCTTATCAACGTCTGCCAACTTGATTTCCACATCCATATTAGTATCGGTGGGCATACGAACGTAGCAGGAGCAGTCTCGCAATGTCATGGCCAGCCCAAAGTCAGGATCTGACGGATTATCGAGGAGCGCTCGATCGTGATCCCCCTTTGTCTGTAGCTCACGAAGCTTCTTCAGGATTCCGGTCCGTTCGAAAGCATCTGACAGTCGTTTTCGATCCAGGCCCGTCCACTCTGGCGCGAGACGCTTGATGGTGTCCACGACTACGGCGGGGTCCTCATGCACGAGGCCAAGCGGACATAACGGTACCGTCACCGCTTCTCCCTTGGCACACTTCTTGTTGTTCCGGAACGCCTCCCGGGCACAAGTGCGACACCGCTTTGAGTCCGATGGGGCAATCGGGGACTGCGCTAGCCACTTGGGCTTGAATTCGAGAACCACGTAGCCCGGTGATGCACTCATGTCCTGGATCAGCATTGCATAGCCAGCCCTAATCTCACTCTCGTCCCTTTTGTTCCTCTTTTTATGCAGTATATCTGCAATTTTGTCCGATATTTGAATAAGAACTTGAGGAACGAGATGTTGGCGACTGACACGGTCTTCTACCTGATTCTCATGGAAGTCTTGGAGGGTCTTATAGTCGCAGGGTGTCACGCCCAATGTAGCTTTGGGCACACGCAGTAGAGTGCCCTCAAATCGACCCTTTGAGGCCGTCGAGCCTTCCAATTCCGAGACAGAGAAGACAACATTAGCCCGGCCTTCGGCAACATATTCAAAATTGACCTTTCCAGGATTATTGACCAGATCCTCGCACTCTCGCAGCGTATTGACCTCAATGTCCCCGCCATCACGGAGGCCGCCCTGAGAGATCGGCTTAGATCGCTGCTTCCATATTGCTTCCATTATCGAGAGAGTGTGATGTTCAAGATTAGAATTAAACTATTAAACAAGGTTTGAGGTATGAAGGAAGTAATCTGTCCAGGGCTAAAGTGGCAGCAGTGGAACCAAATATTGAATGGCGAAGTGTTTAAATGAGACAAGTGGTTTGAGGTTAGACCAGTCTCTTTACAAGTGTTACAAAACAACTGAGGAAAAGCGAGCGACGTGAACAAAACGAGTGTGAAGGATTAAGGGATAGCCGTCAGATCATGTTGGTCGCTGGCCGCTAAGTGTGAGGCTTGAAAGACGGAATGGTTGGGATTGAACATATGAGTTTAAGCAATAATCTAGCCCGTAACGACTAGACATGACAACTTCGCTCGGCATCGCGGGGACGGCCTAGAAACGACGCGCTCTCTTTTAGATAGCTTGGGTCAGGTTCATCAGTCGTTTAGAACTCCCAAGACTCGGTCTTTCATGCACGATTCCGTGTGTGCACTGCCCCGACTAACCCAGGTAGCGGATTGCCGGAGTAATTTGCGGCTGGATTGCCTCTGCGCTAATTCCAGAGGCAGGGTTTCGATTGGTTGGCAGCGTTTGGGGTTCTGTGGCGGTTCTGTGGGGAGTCATGATCTAGTGTATTAGTGTAGGTTGATGCCACCATGAACTGAATACCTAGACATTTCTTATCTACTGGTTAGGTGGTCAACGTCCCTAAACGCTGGGTGATTCAGTGTCTTGTTCTTTGTACGACTATATTTGCTTAATTAGAAAAAAATTTCATGTATGCCGCCATCGTTATATGTACAATCTAGATCAACGCGGTGATGCCTAGATAGAGATCGTGTCATGTATAAAGCCCCAACAAAGCCGTAACGCCAACACCTATGCATGCATTCTAGTTATAGGTCTACAGTCATGAATCGTTAGATGCCAGCAGCAGTAAAACTCAATAAACTGCCAGCGGTGAGTCCAGCCACAAGGCAGAGACCCATGAATCCTCCGGAGGCTTCGCGCTCATTCTCATCAACCCACTCGCCCGCGGCCATCATACAGTCGGAGGCTAGCCAGCCGTTGGTCAAGCCAAACGGTAGTTGAACGAGCAAGAGGTAGAACAAATCACTGTTAACCACAGCACCGCGACCGTGGATGTTACAGAGAAGATACAGCGGTAGAAAGGCCGAACGTGCAATACCGAAGCCAAACAAGGCCGCCGGTCGATGCCGTAATGATATGATGAGGGGCACTGAGCGTCCTATCATGTCGCCGAAATTCCAAAAGAAGAAGCCAAGAGGAATGAAGACGGCGGGTTGGAGGAGAGCGTTCGCGTCACCCGACGGTGTCACGGACAAGATTTTTGGGGTGAAGACTGGGAAGAACATGGTTACGGTGAAACATAAAAACACGCCACCAGAGAGCCAGTACAATTTCCCAAACAACTTTGTCATGCTAACGACTTTCCGGGCAGCGCGTTCCGCCTCTTCGATACTGGCCATAGATTCCGCCATGGTTTCTGCCATTCGGCTCTCGATCATCGCATCGTGTCGTCGCGCGAGCGGAATGAAAGCAAATAGCGACACTATCGATACTGCCACGGCCGTCAGGAAGTAGATAAACGCTGCTGTCCCTTTTTCTGGCTCGGTGGTTCCCGTCTCCAAAACAGTCTCCGGTGGCGGTGCGATGAGAACCGAAATGACCTGGACAAGCGATGGTAGAACGCCCGCGACGCCCTGGCCGGTCATGATAGCTTGCATGTACTCGGGCCTCCCGAAACTCGATGCAAACGCAAGCACGCCGTTCTGCATAAGTCCAGTAGCCCACGATGCTAACGCTACCATGGCCAACAAAAAGACGAGGTACGTTGTGGTGGTCGCATCAAGGAATGCCTTGGATGATATAACCAACAGCGTGAAGACTGCGATATTGAGGCAGAGTGCGGAATTGATTCGGAATGGGTACGAGGCCGAGTGTTGTTTCTTGGCTAAGAAAGTCGTCCCGCCGAGATTCGTGAGTGTCGATACGGAAAGAATCGCAGGCTGGAAGTTTTTGAGCGCCCAGTCGTCTGTTTGAAAGCGATGCTGGAAATACGGCGCGGCTGCAAGAAACATGTTCCTATGGCAGTTAGATCGTTAAGGCTCTGTACATTTCGAGGGCACAACAAGCATACCAGGCCCAAAGCATTGCGACGCCGAGAACAACAAAAATGCCATACTCGACCCACGAGAAAGGCACGTCCTGTTCGTCGTCGCTTTCGGGTCCTGGGGCGACGCCATCTTCATACAGCGGTCGATATTCTTGCTCATCTGCCTGTTTCTTCTGAAACAGCGAGCGTAAGCGATCCATGTTTGCTGCCCGAACGATGCGAATCGGAAAACCTCGGTATAATACGAAGAATGCTCGGTGTTTATTGAATAAGAGAATACCAGGTGCGATTATAATCGTCGGCAGCAGACTGACGACTATGGTATCAGGCTAGGCAGGGAATCCTTGGAGCATCCTTAGGACATCCTCTTTTCAAGAACTTCTCGATGATTGCTTGTGACGCCAACGTCACTCACTTACACTGTAAGTGAAACTCTAGGGGTCATTTATGAATCATGGGTGTCACAAGGCAGAGAAGGGAGATAAGCTATCACGAGTAGACGTATTTAATCCTGTCAGAAGCCCCGTTTTCTAGCCGGTTAAAGATAACGGCTATGCGTGGCAAGCAGCCACACTACGCTATCTAGGCCCTTCCCTGCTTAGGTCCCACCACCTGGTACCATTCCGTTCGGTCCTGCGTTCCTTGGCAGCGAGTTGTGATGTGCTACAGCATATTCAGCTTCTATTTTCTCCTTAGATCCACTTTTATTATACCAACCTCTATTATGGTGTCTTACATCCGTGCCGCGTTTCTATCGTATCCGACTATGAGATCTTCCACTGTCTCCGTAGTATAGTGTAGACGAAGTGTGCATCTAGATAACAAAAGACGCACCCTATTTAACAAGAATATTGTGTCCCTTCGCTGAATTTTATAGGTTAAATCGCTTGCGATTCTTTTCCATCTTTGCTTGCCAATGCCAGTGTGTAGGATCGGACGGATCACTTCCAGCTCTACCTACTCCCTTGTATATACGCCGTAACTAATCAAGTCAGTACTTAACAGGCCGGCAAAGTAGGGGGAAAGACTATACCTTTAGAGTGAACCGAGGCCCCAACTCCTGCAGTCCTGTAGAGTATGTTAAATTAGTCTATGTAGTGGTTTGAGGCTGATAGATCGTCTGCGGCAACTTTGATATAACGAGTCCATTCAATGAAAGGTATTTGAATGAAAAGCTCTCAACTCACCCGCCCGGATATTTTCAACACCCTGCATCTCTTTGCCGTCCGCTCCGACCACGCTCTTCTCAGTGGCCCTCTTCTCACGAATGAGATACCTATGCCTTCGAAAGAATATATAGTCTCGGCTTGAAAGGAATGTTAGAAGAGGAGGCTCGGCAAACGGAGTTCATGTCTCACCTGTTATGAAACACCACACACTGTCGCCCACCCAGCTCTGGTGTCGACGGAAATAAGGATTGTAAGACCTTTGCTGTGACGAGCCCGAGAGGAGTCGAAAAATTATTGAGTAAAATTTCTGGGTAGTGGTTGGTGGCGTTGCCGTGCCCAGGCTTGAACATAAATCATTAGTAAATTGATTTCTAGCCGAAATAGAGTCTTGGAAATATGGGACTAGCTAGAGTTCGAAGAAAATGATGCACGATAATACTCACGAGTTTGCGACCTTCAACCCAAGAACTTATACCTATGATGATTCGTGGGCGGTTAGTAAACATTATCGACTAAATTTAACGCCTGTAGGTACAGCACCTGGCGCTGGCCGATGTATGCAGGAGTAATCTTGGGTGCTCACTGAAGAGGAACGTGACCCCTGACGCTAAATCAATGATATCTAACCCGGTAGGGTTCTTATTATCCTCTCGTATCACCAGAAGCGAGGAGAACCCTCGATTCTTGGCGAATTTCGAGATTTCACGAACACTATACTTGTGCCCCTGCAAAGATGGTGGTTAGTGAATATTATCAATACCCCAAGAATAGCTAGATATTATATCTAGTATAATGTCCACTATACTAACATATTTGTGTGCGGATCGGCGAACGTATTTTGAGTTAGGGATGATGCCTTCGAAAGTTCTCGCTACATGGTGTAGTGTTGAATCCAGGCCGGTCGTTATGAGGACTATATCATTAGTAAGTATAGTGTTTACCTAAAATTCCGTAGGGCCTGAGAAGTGGCTCAACCTGGGATACCGTAGTTTATGGTACTTATACTCACTTTTTGGCTCTTGGGGGCGGGAGTCGTCTGAGAAAAGAGATGGAAATTTGGTGAGTAGGGACTCGGGTGTAAGGTCCAAGTTGGACGTCGAGGCGATCGATGGCGCGAGGCTGCTCTGTCTGGGACGTGATTGGGCAGCTGCGGCTTCGTCGTGGTCCTTTTCGTCAGAGTCAGAGTCAGAGTCTAACATGCTGTCGGCATTTTCGTCGTCCTCGTTGCTATGATCCTCTCCTAGCTGAGTAGCTTCCATCATTTGTCGGTCGGCATCTTCTGCTTGTTGAATGCGTCGCCGTCTCAGTGCCTGCACATCAACGCTACTTGTCAACTCGTCATCGTCGACATCATCCCAGGCTCGCTTCTGATCTAGGGTGAGTGGTTTGTTCTTTTCGAGCCGAGCGACTCTCAGAGCTGGGTCTCTTTTCTCTTCCCTCTTCCTATTGAATCTCCTCTCTCTTTTTTCTTTGGCACGGGCCGTCTTTTGGGCGACGGTGCGATTCCTGTGTGACACCATCTTGATTGAATGGAAGCGATCGATCCGTGTATTTAACGCGTTTTGTCGGAAGAATATAGGCGTGAATTACTCTTAGGTAAGAAGTGCTAAGAGGAAGCTTTCTATCTGAACAATCTCGAAAATTTTAGTGGATCCCAAGATGGGTGGGTCCAAGCAGTAAAAAGAGAAATGGATCTGTAGGTACTATGTAATGTACGCTACCTATCGTGGGGCACCTTTTTAGCTCAATGAGGGGTGATAAGCCATGATCCATCTCCAAGCGGGAGCCAGCAGCGTTAAGCAGGACCGCGCCATCATGTTCTCAAATACCTACCATCAACATCATCATAATTCTTACAGTGCCGTTGTTCGTTTCATTCTAGACACCTCTTTACAGCAAGAATAATTTAATATCATGTAGTGGGCAGTATGGTTAGTAGTCAATGAGCACCGGCTTCGAAATTCGACAATGAGGTTATCTCGAGAGAAACCACATGGAGAATATTGCCCTTCTATATACTGACATACTCGTCAATCAACCTTTCATTTACATATTTAGCATACAAGTAAGAAAGTACCTATCGTAGGCAGGTGAGTATTTAAATAATGTGAAATTTTCGAAAATCTTCTCTTCAATACGGAAAGCCAACCACTTCCTTTCTACTCCTCCCAAGCTATAGGCTCAGATCGTAGCCACGATTATTGAAATAAGTCGACCCTCTTTTAGACCAATCTAATGGAAGTGAGGGTATAATCTAGTATCCAAAATCCATGCAAGCCTTGCAGGCACTGCTTGCAGTATTAGCCGCATACACTACTGACTGCAGCAACAGCTCGGTTGAGCTTGGTTAAACTTCCAGCTACACTAATGATGTGTAGCGCCAGCAGGGGTTACGAGCCTGCGACAGATCCGCAAACCAGAAACGAACGCGCTTTGTTTTACCGCTGATCACCAGATCCCGGCGGCGGGCAGTAAGCGGGAAAAGCTTACCAGACGGAGATCTAGGGTCTTTGATTGGTCGTTTGTCCCACAGGCGCATCTGCGATCGCCCAGAATCAGGTGAGGTCGATGCCTTCCGCCGCAGCGTGAGGCAAAGTGAGGCCAGGCTATTTGTGAAACGGCTGCGCTGCGATGCGACGCGCTGCGCTTAGGTGGATGTTTCTCGCTCTCGACACCTCACTGGGCTAGACCGGCGCGTAACAATTACAGCCCGTCGAGAGGCCCCTGTGTTTCGGGAGGGTATGGCATTTTCGATATGGTTAACCCTAACCACCTTACCATGCCTCACCGCCCGGTTTAATGCTGGTCAGACGAATGGCTTAGGCATCGCAAAGAAGAATTGGTGATCGTTAAGGCATATAGCACCAATTATAGAGAAGAATTAATTAGGGAGTGTTGGTTGCGGTTTGGTCGTCAATGCTCTCCGATATCGTCGCGCATACAGGCCTTACTATGTACTACACCACGTATTTTTGATGGATGCATGTTTTATGTTGCAGATCTCCTTCCTACCTAAACTAACATTTCGAATGCACAAATAATAGCTTTGTCGAATTCTGTTGTCCCGTTCATGTTACATATTGCCTACCTACTACACTTAGACTAGCTTGTTCAGGACAATTCTGCCCAAGGCTTTTCTCTGCATAAGCGAAGCATAGGGCATCCTTACCTTAACCCCTGATATAGGTAATACCCAGGTAGCTACCACACCAGTGTATTAGGTACTGTACACTAGGTAAGTGCTAAGTATTCGGGTGAGTACCAGAGTAACACTAAGCGGACACTGTCTCGCTAGCGTAATTGCTTGCTGCTTCAATTTCTTTGGTGTATTGACGCCTCGAGGAGAAAGCTATTTGCGTCAATGTCATCATCGGGCTGTCTCATGCGTATAATAAAGATACTATAAGAGGTTTTTGTCTTTGAGTGTGGGACGCGCCCCTTTTTCGCGGATTGGGCGACATCCTTCGCCCCAAGCTTCGGAAAACGGGGCTCCGACCGCTGTATTAGCTGCCGGTTAGTGGGGTTTTCTGGTAACAATTCGTATACCAACTATACTTATCTATCCTAAGTACCTAGTCAATCAACAACGAAAAGCTATGTCGACTCATGAGAATGTTGTTATGTTGCAATGATAATAGTTAGTGTAGTCGAATTCATCATTCCTCCTATTGTAGTAAGCATCCGGTAAGCCTGTCATCTCAGAGGAAATGAGTAGACACTATGTAAGGGTGCAGCCCAAAATATGGTGGATACTGTAGTCTGTATTGAATATGTAGATGGGATGGAGGAATCCCACTGTCTCTACTGTGTACGAAACGCTACATATAGTAGAATAATGTGGATCGCTATTGCTACACACTATATAGCGTAGCATGCATAGAATGGTTTAAAAATTGAGTAGCCCGGTACCCTATATCTCTATCCATATAACTGTGGATGATATACAGTACTGGTGACTACCACCTATTTATTCGCAGGCGCTTCTTGATAGAAGATTCGCAGGTGTCTCCATGAGTTACAAAACCGATTATATAGGTCTAGGCATGAATCTATTCATTTTACTAGCGCCAGCCAAAGCGAGCCGCGTCAAAATATGACAAAGATTTTTGAAGACGTGTTTCCGGACAATTCCTCTCGACAGATCATAGATATCTCATAGAATAGGGGAGTTCTACGAGCTATCGCTATCATACATGCATAGTACATAGGCGGTAGTAAGTAACGCGGTTGGTAACAGTCCTCAAGCACACAATTGTTACCAAGCCGTAGCCTGCACTACTACGGCAAGTCTCTGATAGCCCCTGATCCCTTAGTGTAGTGTAGCACCTACAGGCTACAGGTAATGAGCTGGGGGTGAGAGTGGCAGGGGGTTGCAGGTCGTCGTTGTCCCAAGAGTGACCTTCCAACTTTCTAACCAATCCCGCGGCGGACCCCCGCCAACAATGACCCTCCTTCACCCTTTTGGAATAATAACATCCCTTCTATTCTCGATTACCCAGCTGTACCACTCTCAATCCTCTTCTCTACATACACCTCAGCACTTGGTGACCTCTATTACAATCGTGCATCTACCAACCAACAACAGGATCCATGTTCAGGTACTCCCCGCGCGCCCAAGCCGGTTACCATCAATAAAGACCACTCGACACCGGCAGTGCGAGCAACCGCCGAGTCACCCATCTCCAGCATCGCATTGATTCATGTTTGTGACCAATCCAGCACGTTTTCGGATGCAAGCCTGAGCAGTTGTCTTTCACCACCCGCCAACCCAACCGACTCAGCAGCATATCCGAGAGTCGCCCATTCTTTTTACTCTACATTAAGCGATTGAGCGATCCCGGCCATCTCGAGTTCCTCTTCTCCGTTACTCATATTCCCATGATAGAGTCCCTCCGTGGTTCTCACTGCATAATCGACACAATACGCCCCGCTGGTTCAAGGCTCAGCTCGCCTTTGCCACCAGTGTGTAAACACTAAGAGATAGTACCGCGGCGCTCTAGTCCCTTGGATTTCAATCAAAGAGCGCCCATTCCCTAGATGCCCAATCGGTAGCGTGTCTTATCGAGCCTATTCGTCACGATCAGGCCCCAAATCAATCGATTAACGCATTACTTACAATGTCAGCACCAAATAGGTATGTATGCCATCTTACCTGCTGTCTTTCGTGCCTCAAATCATGAGCCGATGCGTTGTCACGATTGCGGAACCTTGCCCTATTAGCGCAACTCTGGTTCTGTCCTTTTTCGGTTACCGACCCCAAACCAGATTACGACCCGCAACAGCCCGGGCAGTCATGCTGAGATTGCTCGAAATATTACCCCGTATAGTTACAGGCATTGGCTAACCATGTCTGCTCACGACGACAGCGCATACTCGAACAACCAGTTCATGAACCCTGGTCCGGCGCCTCGGCCACCCACCGACCGGCCACGACTCAATTTAACTCCTAATACCAATATGCCAGGAAGCATGGCGAACATGGTCGGCTCACCTATAACGCGCACTGCCACTTCTACATATACTGGCTCAACAATTTCACTTCCTTTAGCACGCGAGCGATCAAATCAAACAGACGGGATGGGTGGTGTCGCCGTCATCAAAGAAGGTTGGGCACAGGTCAAAGAGAGCCGTAACTTTATCCAACCGTGGAAACAGAAATACTTAATACTACGAAAGGAACACCTCGACTTCCACAAGACAGAAGGCGGCAAAGTATCCTACACTTTGTATCTTAAAGACGTAGTCAATGTTGGTAGGGTCGAGGCTGCAGGTACCATTTTTGAGATAAAGAGGCACACCAATGGATCCTCCAATAGTCCCGGTGACGACGACAATTCGATCAGGACCCTACATATAAGGGTCAAGTCAGATGATGACCTTTACGACTGGATTGATCTTCTCTATGGTAGATGTCCCACTATGGGCGGAGTGAGTAATCCCACCAACTTCTCACATGCCGTCCATGTTGGGTTCGATCCACAAACCGGACAGTTTGTAGGATTACCACCGGAGTGGTCTAAATTGCTGAACTCCTCTGCAATTACGAAAGAGGATTATGAGCGGAACCCTCAAGCCGTCTTTGAAGTTCTAGACTTCTATTCGGACTTGACCAAACGAGCAGAGAATCCCCAGCAGTATTCCAGTCTAACACCGACTCCCCCTCCCGGCAGTCAAGGAAACAAGCAGCTTGGCTATAATGCTGGAGGAGCTTCTGTTGCGCCGCCTAGACCACTTCCGCCGCAGCAAAAAAGCGGATATAGTAATATGCCCACACAGCAAAATGCACCTCCACGACCCGCACCACCTGAGAACCCAGCCCAGCAGCGACAACAGATGCAAGGTATGGCGCCAAACTATGTTCAACCGGACGCATCCCGAGAAGAGCAACGCCAGAGGCTGGAGCGGCAGCGAGAGATTGAGGAGCAGAATCGGCGAGACCAAGAAGCTTACAACGCCTCGATTCCGCAAAAAAAGACTCCTTTAGCCAAGCAGGAGATTGGTGGATATGGCGGGCCTTCACCATCAGAGCGATATAATCCGTCACGAGCACCACCTCCTGCGCCAAAGCCCGCAAACCAGATGAATGGCCTTCGTGAAAAACAACGGCCCGCGCCACCACCACCAAACACGTCATCCTCAAGACCACCAATGACACAACAACCCGGCACGAGCCCCATGTCCATATCTCGGGACCCTCAGGTTGGCCAAGGCACACAACGTGCGCCGCCCCGAGCTGATCAACCATCCCCAACGTCAAGATATCCCAACGCTAGCAACACAAATGGATCCTCTCAGCCTCGCACAAATGGCCAGAACCAGTCTCCATCTCGCCTTCCCGGTCCCTCTGTTAAGCCATTAAACGTTCCAGCGAAACCAAGCCAGCCCCAACAGAGCGACAGTGTCAAAGCCGCTGAAGCGGCCCTTACTGCCAAGCCTCCCCCTGAGCGAAAGCAAGATGTCCGAATGTCAACAATGTCCGAGAAGGAGGTCATGGCTAAGTTAATAGAAGCCGTATCAAAAGACGACCCGAATATGTCTTATTCGAAACAAAAGAAAATTGGCCAAGGAGCTTCTGGGTCGGTTTATGTGGCAAAAGTCAAGGAAGGTGCCATCTCACCAGTTGCCCGAGAAGTCCTACGCATTTCTGGATCTCGAGCTCAGGTTGCTATCAAGCAGATGGACCTGGCACACCAGCCTCGTAAAGAACTAATCGTCAATGAAATTATGGTCATGAAGGATAGCAAGCACCGAAATATCGTCAATTTCCTAGATGCGTTTCTGCGTAACAACAATTCAGAGTTGTGGGTTGTTATGGAATACATGGAGGGCGGTGCTTTGACCGATGTCATTGATAATAACCCTGTTATCAATGAGGAGCAGATCTCAACAATTTGTCTTGAGGTAAGCTTACTTGCCTACTGGTGAAGTTAGCGTTTCTGACCATATTTTCAGACTTGCCGAGGATTGCAGCATCTTCACTCCCAGAATATCATTCATCGCGATATCAAGAGTGACAACGTCTTGTTAGACGCCCGCGGCAACGTGAAGATTAGTGAGTCTTATATCAGTTTTAATTTCCGGTTGAATACGTTCAGCTAATAAAACAGCCGATTTCGGGTTCTGCGCCAAACTTACAGAGACTAAATCGAAGCGAGCCACTATGGTTGGCACGCCTTACTGGATGGCTCCTGAAGTCGTCAAGCAGAAAGAGTACGGCCCCAAGGTCGATATTTGGTCCTTGGGCATCATGGCAATAGAGATGATCGAGTCCGAGCCTCCCTACCTTAATGAGGAGCCTCTCAAAGCTCTTTATCTCATTGCTACCAATGGCACGCCTCGCCTCAAGAAGCCAGAGAAACTCAGCAAGGAGCTGAAAGCTTTCCTGTCCGTCTGTCTGTGCGTCGATGTCAAGAGCCGTGCTTCTGCCGACGAACTTCTTCAACACGATTTCCTGAAGCACGGTTGTCCATTACCAAGTCTCTCTGAATTACTCGCCTTCCGAAAGCACGCCAAATAAAAACCTCTTTTCATGAATAGCGATACCCCATTTTTAGACTAGCTTAATACTGAGAGGCAATGCACCAGACAGCATGTCGTAGTTGGAGTGTGCACTTCTGGAATGACCGCCTTAACCTTGACATCTTGGGTGGTTGCAATTCACCTGCATCACAAATCTCGATGGAACAGATGACGAATATTTGGCACACATAGAGAGGGGTCTCGCATTAGCAGGTACTATAAAGCCGGCGAAACATAGTTAGCGTTTCGTTATATATACCAACACGTTTTATGATCTTCGTATTACCATGGTGCGCACTAAGCATCAACTTTGCAAAGTTAACATTGTAGGATTTATTTTTGACGTGTGCTAGGAGTAGAAGTTGCCTCATGGCAGTTCCTATTCCAGTATCTCCAAGCTCTCAAGGCTCGTCCCGCCGTCATACCGCCACTGAATATCCCATACCATGTCGAGCAATAGTCTGTCTAATGGCCAATACGGACCCATCGTGCTACAAACTAATTAATCAATAAGGTGTCTTGTATATAGAGATCAGCAGTTTATTCACTCTGGATTCTCTACGCAATAACAGCCCATCATCATTCTCCACGTCTAGAATTCTAACCCCCACCTTGCAATGTCACAAGGAATAAAGCAGCCGATTACCACGTATAGCTAATTCTACCCTTGTGATACGCGTCCTGTGGGTTATAGCAAGAGCCTTTTGTACATCGTTAATACGCCTTCTGAGCGATTGAGACCTTGTATATTAGCACATATCACCAGTCTCACCAATTTCGGGCTCGCTGCGCTACAAGTATGATTTCTACCTTGGTACTCGGTTCTTCACATAAAGCTTTGTATCCGACAGCTAGCGTCTCGTGTGGTTATACTTAGTGTCAGCACTCACTATGCAAGAGAAACTCGAACTTGTAACGTCATCATCTTTTCTGTAGTATTTTGGTCGGTTATCCGCCTAGTTGATTATCGTTTGGCTGGACGAGTTACTCTTGTGGTTCAACAGTGGTCTCTAGAGATGACGGCCTTGCTCGCTGGATAGGTATCAATTCGGCTAGATGAGTCGTAAGTATTATGTAAAACGGACGCCTAAACGTTACTTATTGCTTTCAAGACCGCGTATCTTGCTCATAGCTGTCGTATAAAGTGGTAAAGCTATTTTGACCGAAAGCGAAAACTATTTTAAGGAGAGTAGAAGCAAAATGGTAAGATGTGTTTTTATGCTAGTTAGGATATTACAATATATTTGGATTTATCTACTTTAGCTAGCATCGAGTCGGTGATACTATATGAACAACCTGATGCAGTGTATTTAAGAACCCGGAAAAACACATTTGGAAAAGAGCATACTTACAAATGACGACCAAAGTGGAAATTATTGACTCCGAATATATCACGCTTTTGTTTTCACACTGCGAGCCGTGAAACTCACTTGATCCTCGTTCCCTTTTGATTTTGAATCATTATAGAATACTAAAGTATTATTTATTCGAATTCCTAAGTTTATTGTAAAACATTGTATATTAAAACATTTAAACAGCTAGCCCGCGGTACATAGGGGTAACAAGAGGATTATAAGAAAAAGCATCCCCGATGGTCGTTAGATTTAGGCGGAAGGGGGTTTATTTTTTGAGGGTTGGGTTTGTTTGGGGGAGGAGGAAGTTCATTTGGGCAGGCGTCTGTTGTGCCGTCACACCGGGTTGATCTGGCAGTGGATTAGACCCTGGCACTAGTAGAGACGGGATTGGGACCGGCATTTGGCTTGTGGCAGTGGTTGCCGCCGTGGTTACCGCCGGAGTTGCCGCCGTGGTTGCTGCCGGAGTTGCCTCTTTCTCCTTACCTTCTTGAGCTGTAGCGCTCGTTTTGCTTGAGACAAAAGATGTGAATACGCTAGCAATCTGCGAGAGATAAGAAGACTTATTAGTTGGCGTCTTAGTTGCCTTGTCAACTTGAGACTCCTTCTCTGCGGTTTTCTGAGGCTGCTGCTCTACGGCTTTCTGAGGCTGATTCTGCTGTGGGGTTAGGGGGGGCAAGTCTGGGTACAGTATTGCACCGTCACCATTGATCATGGTAAAATCTTTAGGTGTAGAGGGGAGGTTTGGATACTGTATTTGGCCGGCCATGATATCTGTATTCATCGATGCCATAGCAGGCGTCAGTGTTATAGTAGGCGTTGGCACCTTGCTAACAGTTAATGGCGTTATTCCAGCCATTGAAGTTCCGCCGCCAGTCATTGGCATTGCAGCAGGCATTTGTGTTGCAGCAGGCATTTGTGTTGTAGCAGGCATTTGTGTTGTCATATGCGCTGGTGTTGTCATAAGCCCCGCCGGTGTCATATCGGTAGCTGGTGGCGCTGGTGGCAGAGCAATCACCGGTGCCTTGTTACAAGTAGGTGCCCCGTTACAAGTAGGCATCGAGGAACCGACGTCTAGCATGACAGTGTCACCACCCTCGTCGCTTGATGAGCTCTCCGATGGCTGGGGGGAAGGGGCCTGGGCAGAAAGCCTTGGCAGAACTTCGGTGTAAAGAATAGCCTCAAGCGCCTGGCGATCTTCCTTGATAAATCTTATTAGATTGTTAGGCAGAGCGTTTATAGGAAACCATTTAGATTCTATGCTTTCAGCAGATGTAGGGACTGGTGCTCGGCCATCCACGGGGTTGTACTCAGCGAAAATATATGTGTATGATAGATACTTGTAACCTCCATGGTCGCGTTTATACTGTAGGCCCAGTATATTGATCTCATCTGGCTGGATACCGTACTCTTCCTGCAACTCCCGATAAGCGGTCACCATTACGTCCTCGCCGATACTGGATGCATAACCGCCAATAAAGCCGTAGTTGTTCGAGCTTGCGACCAAATTGGAGCGAAGATCAAGTAGTAGTTCAAGCTGCGAGGATGCATTTAGTCTAACCAACACAAACCCCACTGCTGGCAAGTTATGTGCATGGCGATGATTTGAGTGACAATTGACGTTCTTTCGCTTTTTGAAGGGTTGCTGGTATTGTTGCAACCACTGGGGGGTGTTCATTGTTCCGTTAGTATTCATCGCGTAAGTCTGGTAGGATATACAAGATCAAGAGGAGAAGTAGAAGTGGTTCGGGACACTGGTTAAATTACTGCAATGGGCCTACTGGTGATATAGTCTGCGACGTTCGTTTCGATGTTCGTTTCAATGTTCTATGCGATGCTGTTTGCGATGCTGAGTGATTTCGGATAGACAGCTCCTCCGAGCGGCAACTGCTATTTATGTTCAGAAGAGCGAATCGTATGAATTCGTTTACAAAACGAGGGCAAAAAGGAATTGCTGTGATGGTGTATGTCTTCTGTTACCTCAAAACAATGGAGGAGGTTGAGTAGCAAGGCATTGTTTTGCGGTGCAATGCTCTTGTTCCCTATTGCCAACAATGGCAATATGAAAGAACCATGTTCAACCAAAGACAGATTTTCTCAGCTTGACTAGTTGACTTATATTTTATTTCACAAATATTCCATTCAATAGTAATTGTAACCTTTTCTTTGGATATTAGTGCTAACATAAAGCGTGTTAAACTATCTCAGGTATGATGTTAAAGTATGGTTGGGATTGAGATGGCCTGTGCGCATAACTTTTCTAGGTACTATGTACCAGGGTATATACCTGGGTACCTACCTAGTGGCTTACCTAAGGTACCTAGGGTAAGTAAGGTTAGGTTAGGTTAGGTTAGGTACTAAGAATCAGTCTGCTATCAGGTCACTTCAAGAAGGCGGCTCCACTACGGTAGTGTAACTTGTAAGTACTAATAAGATAGATGGTTTGTTAGCCTTGCACTTTGAAGCTACCTTTCAAACCACCCATTTTCTATCTCGGGGTTACTTCTACAACCAATTCTACGTCTATCATCCTACCTTTATCCCTACTGTGATACTGTTGGCCTGCGGAGGTGGAGTGGATATGGAAATGATTTGTGCACTACGACTTTAGTTTCTGGTCCTGTCTTCTGACATCTCCGCTGACTTTCTCTCTCGCCTGCTGAATCCCATCACGCCGCATCGCATCGCATCGCATCACATCGCATCGCGTCACCTTGCCTCGCCTCACCTCGTCTCTTGTCCGCGTCTCCCCACCATCCTCCGCGATTTTAGACTCGCCCACCCCGTGCGCTTCGCTCACAATGGCGGCCGCAGGTGCCATCCGCAATGGCCATCTCAACGGCGCAACAAACAGCGGCGCTCCTGTCCAAGCTCCCAGTAAACGATTTTCTGATATCCCTGGCACCATCGAAGTCCCAGTTCAGGAAGATGATGACTTCATTAACGTCGAGATCGATCTTAACAACCTGGTCGACGACCCTACAGAGCTCTGCGACATGTTTGAGAATGAGCACACAGCGCGTCTCTACTGGATGACAATAGCCCTTGCCTACGCGAAACAGAACAAGACCGACCGTGCTATCGAGGTCCTCAATCGCGGTAGCAATGCCATGCAGGATACAACGCCTCTGGAGAAGCTGAGCCTCATCAGTTGTGTATGCTGGATGTACCTGCGCAAGAGTCGAGAGGCGCCTCGTGTACCCCCCGAGGGTGCCCTTTTATCTGAAGCCAAGACCAAAGATCACTACCTGCAGCTTGCCACCTCATCTCTCAATGAAGCCTCCCGCATAAACCCTGCTTTCCCTCCACTCTTTCTAGCCCGCGGTGTTCTTCAGCTCCTAAAGGCCTCCCTGCAAGCTCCTTCGAAAGCTGCAGCTGGTGGCCCCATTGACCAAACCAAGGCCGACCTTCTTAAAGGTGCATTGAAGTCTTTCGAGCAGGCTAGCAAAGTCTCACAAGGCAAGAACATGCTAGCTTTGATGGGCAAGGCCCGCGCATTGTATGGGCTTGGCAACTACAAGGATGCTCTAACGACATATCAAGATGCCCTATTAAAGACACCAGATCTTGTTGATCCGGACCCACGCATTGGTATCGGCTGTTGTCTTTGGCAACTCGGCTACAAGGACGACGCGAAGCAAGCTTGGGTACGGTCCCTTGAGCTTAATCCCGAGTCCAAGGCCATTATACTCCTGGGCCTGCACTATCTCGACGCCAGCAGTAAAGTTCCCACTCATAGTCCCGAATTCATCAAGCTCTACAAGAAGGCTATGACCGACTTCACTCAAAAGTCCTTTAAGATTGATAAAAACCAACCGTTAACATGCGCTACATTTGCCGGTTATTTCCTATCTAGCAAGAATCTCTCTCATGTAGAGTCGCTAGCAAATAAGGCAATTCAGTACACCGATGTGAATGCCATTGCGAGTGACGGATGGTATCTGCTAGCAAAGAAGGAGCACTATAGTGGAAATGTTGAGACAGCTACGGATTACTATCGGCGTGCTGATGAAGCTAGAGGAGGCCTAGAGAGAGGCTATCTGCCCGCAAAATTTGGCGTCGCTCAGCTATCTGTGCTGAATAATGATCTCGGCGAGGCAAAACTCCGCCTTGAGAAAATCATTCAACCAGCCGGTAAACATGAGCGCAATTACGAAGCCATGATCCTCCTAGGCACGTTATATGCAGAAGAAGTCTTCGCCAACCAGCACGCCGCTACCAAAGAGGATAAGTCAGCGGAGATGCGCAAAGCTATTGACTATCTGGAACAAGTTCGTACTGCTTGGAAAGATCCCAAGAAGAATCTCTCCCCAGACTCTTCTATTCTTTTAAATCTAGCTCGCCTATACGAAAGCAGCCAACCAGAGAAAGCGCTACAATGCCTTCTTCAAGTCGAACAACTTGAACTAGACCAGGTTCCTTCTTCTGAACACCCAGATGGTATTGAGGACGCGTCAGAGTTACGAAATGCTCTCAGAAAGAACCTTCCACCCCAGCTCCTGAACAACATTGGATGTTTTTATTCTCAAGCTGAAAAGCACGGGCCCGCGACCGACATGTTCCAGGCAGCTTTGAGCTCGTGCATGCGAATTGGGGAAAAAGGTGAAGATATGGATACTGACGCTTTGGTTACGACTATCAGTTTCAATCTTGGTCGAAGCTATGAGTCTCAAGGTCTTACGGAGAAAGCAGTAGAAGTCTACGAACAGCTGATAGCACGTCACGACGACTATACAGACGCCCAAGCACGCTTGGCCTATATTAAATTGCGCAAGAACCCTAACAAAGAGGGCCCTGACGCTGTCGCAAAACTCTATCAAGCGAACTCGGCCGACTTGGAAGCTCGTGCTTTGTATGGTTGGTATCTTGGTCGGGTCAATTCGCGCAAGAAGCTTGCGAATGTTAATGAGGATCCCGAGCTAAGGCACTATAAGCACACTCTCCAGAACTACGACAAGCACGACAGATACGCTTTGATTGGTATGGGTAATTTGTATATGATGGCTGCTAGGGAAATGCGACGAGAGACGGAACAAGAGAAACAAAAACGGTCTGCCACGTATACTCGCGCCGTCGAATTCTTTGACAAGGCACTACAGTTGGATCCTAAAAACGCACACGCTGCCCAGGGTGTCGCCATCGCACTAATTGAAGATAAGAAAGACTATACGAATGCGCTTCCGATATTCTTGAAGGTACGCGAAACCATCAAGGATGCTAATGTGTATATTAATATCGGCCACACCTATGCGGAGCTTCGTCAATTTTCCAAGGCCATTGAAAACTACGAAGTTGCATTATCAAAAGAGGGCAAGAGCAACGATGCAAGTATATTAGCATGTCTGGGGCGGACGTGGCTTAATCGTGGCAGACATGAACGAAATCTAGAAGCTTTCAAGACAGCCTTGAGCTACGCAAAGAAGGTATGTGTGCCCATCCGTGAGCATGGCCCGTTGCAAGACTGACCATGCATTTAGGCCCTGGAAATCTCATCGGAGCAAGTCCACTTCAAGTTCAATGTCGCATTCGTACAGATTCAACTAGTTCAGCACATTATGAATGTGCCTGAGACTCAACGTACTCTTGTTCAGTTAGAGGAGGCCATGGAAGGCCTCGAAGCAGCGATCGTGGCCCTCGATGAGATCGCACAACATCCACAGCCTCCGTATCCGAAGGTCGATGTGGAGCAGCGCGCAAACATGGCACGAAATACACAGCGCAAGCAGCTCGGACGGCAAATCGAAAGCCAGAAAGAATACGAGGAAAAGAATAAGGAGAAGATCGCAGCTGTACTTGAGAAACGACAGGCCGAGGCAAAACGCCGTGAGGAGCAACGACAACAGGCGCTTGCCAAGGAAAGAGAAAGACAGGAGAAAATTCGTAAGGAGCGTGAAGAGACGGCAGCTAAGGAAAGAGAACGTGACGAGGCAAGACAAGCCGAGGAAGAGGCTGAATTGACTACAGACGAGGAGACGGGAGAGAAGGTCAAACGGAAGCGGAAGCCAAAACCCCGAGCAGATGATCAGGCCAAGAGTCGCTCACAGAAAAAGAAGAAAGCCAAGCGGGACGAGGAGGAGGAATCTGACGATGATAGTCAACCTAAGAAGAAACGGAGGCTGGCCAAGAAAGACAACAAGCAGTACAAGTCCGCGGAAATCGTTGTGGACAGCTCAGACGAGGGTGGCGATGATGATGATGCTCTCGAGCGTGCTGAGCGAGCTATGGAGAATCGCAGTTCACCCCTTTCTGACATTGACGCCGCTTCTAAAGCCGACGGGGCGGAAGATCCCATGGATGTAGATGAGACGGCTAATCAAGATGAAGACGAGGAGGAACAGGCTGCTGCGCGGACTACCTCGAAACGTGCTAGGCGTGGTAGAGTCTTGGATGATAGCGACGAAGAAAATGATGAAGAAGCTGCCAGGAGCCCAGCCAGAGGCGAAGCCGCTACAGCCGATACTAGTATGGTTGATGCGGGCGACGATAATGAGGAAGATTAGATTGTACAATACAGGGCATGAAATTGTAGCGGTATCTCGAAACCGGGCTACGGATTGCCTCGTCTTCGAGGACGTTTTCATCAAGCTGGTTCAACTAAAGCATCTAGGCTAAGCGCTAGAGGCAACGGCTTTTGGGATAAATAGTATATCATTGAAGGAAATTAAGGGTAATAAGCAAGCTAAAATCAAGACCACACTGTTTCTAACTTATAAAACCAGAGGGAAGGAATAGGCCCCTATCATCGACGGTGCTGCAAACGATACTTTAGGTATCGAAAATGCTTCCAATCTCCAGATGACGGTACGTAAAATGCATGATTATTGATCAGGCCTGTCTAGCCTGCTGTATGCTGGGTACCACTAGGGAGTAAAATAATCATATAGTATTATTATAATGTATGATATTTACGATACTAGATAGATGCACTGTCTCCCTATCACACTCGCCGACCAATCCCGATATGATTTACGAAAGTTCCCTGCTCCAGTACTTCGTGGTAACAAAGGGCTCTCTTGTTCTTTTCTTTTATACAAGCCAAAGCTTTCACACAAACGATGAGCCATTGTCAACCCGAGGATGTCGAAAGCTGCTTTGTATGAGAGTTTTAGGGGCGTAAAGGGCGTTGACTGAGGAAATGTCAACAATGTCGAGGGGGTTTACCCGTTCTACTATTTAAAGGGGACCGAGGAATACTGCAGCGCTGCCTTCATCTATATATGTAAGTCAGTCAGTCAGTCTACTTACTACAATATCGAAAGCTGTTATTTCGCCCGATCGAGGTTTTTTAAAGAAAGAACGAGATGTGCACGAGAACAACCCTGTACTTTAGAGGGATGTGCCATAGTCGGAGAACGCACGAGTATGGCACGGAGAGATGCGAAGTGAAAAGAGGGGCTGGTTGCCCCTATTTGGTGGACGGCCCGGTTCTAGAGACTGGGCTTGACTGTGTGCTCTGTCACCCTGGGCCGAGGAGAGCCGCAAAGGGATCGGCGAGATGGGCTGTTTGAAGATCCTCGCTCGTCACAGCTGGAGGGATTAGAATGAGTTTTTCGACCGAGGCAGGTTTACTGAAGAATAGGAGCATTTCTTTGCGTTAAAGTTGTATTTTTCATCTTGGCAGCGATGGTAAACTTGACTCGGCTCCCCCCGCGAAAGAAAAAAGCTAGGCTTTGTCACCGAATACGCAGATATTGTCACGACTAATGAAATTGAACGTTGAAAATTTATGTATGTATCTTTTGGTATGAATTATGTACAAGTGCAGGTATGACCATTTACACACATTATGGCAGAGCAGGTTATCATACTGCCATGGAGATTTATACAGGATGCCGGCTTTGGGTTATATAAGAGGTGCCTGTCTCGTTCTCGACTGATCTAGCCTAGACTAGTGCCATACAGGACTTCCGGCCCCGAGTCGTTAGGTCCCCGAGAGTGGGGATCGCCACTGCAGGGCGTTCTTCCGCAGGTCTGAGGAGAACCCTAGATAGATCCAGTTTAAGCGCCTATACTTTCGAGATCATCATTGACATGTTCTCGTCCAATATTTCCTGATAATCTAATACAGGTGGACATTCCGCTTTGTCGGGGGAGGTGAGGTAACGTTGGGATTGCCGCGGTCGAACAACCGGTGGCCAACGGGGTTGTAGCCTTCGACGAAGGCAACGCCCCAGGGCTCCAAGAAGGTGTCGTAGGTAGCTTCGGGCTTGGTGGCGGCGATGTGGGTAAACGCCCTGTTCGTGCCCTCTCCTAGGCCGTCCAGAGGATACTTAGCGACGATGTTGTCGTAGTCCTCGACGGGGAACTTGGGGTGTGGGCCCGGGTAGTCCATGTTGATGCTCTCGACGATGAAGGCAACGTTGATCTCCTCGCTGTACAGGCCGATGTTACTGGTGCCGTGGAGCGCAATGCCGTGCCAGACGTTCTGGATCCGGCTGGGAGTCCATTCTCCCTTGACTCCGTTTTCTCTCAGGAAGTTGGCGGTGTAGATGGCGGCGTCGACCTCGAAGCGCTTATCACTATAGTAAGTCCTTGTTAGTAATCAAGTACGTGTTTAAAAGTGCTATAGTGCCACATACTTTGAGGTGAAGGGGGAGTTGTCCCTCGTGTCCCAGCCGACGTCATGCAGGAGGCAGGCCACAGCAAGAGCCTCGACGTCGATCTTGGCGGCCAGTGTCGCGTTGTTGTTGATAGTGGCGGAGCCGTAGAGCCATGTTCGGTATACATGGCGAATGAGGAAGGGCTCGAAGTTGGCTTCCATTATTTCACGGGCCTTTCGAACGAGGGGTGTATCGATGACCTTTACTCCGGCAATGGTAGTATAGGGCACCGTGGAGTTGCTCGCGCATCTCTTTTGGGGTATGGCGGCCACCGAGGCCACGAGGGCTAGTGCGGAAGTGATGCTGGAGAACTTCATCTTGACTGTGGCTCAGGTTGGATCGACAGATGAGACGAAGAAACTAAGTGACGGAATTTGAGAGGGCATTGCTCGAGATTTATTTATCTACGCTACCGTCCGGTTCCTCACATCTTGCCGATCAACTTACATGATACATCCCAGATATTTGCTTTCGTGGATTAGCTACACTGGATGGCTAGGTATTGCCACGTTTAGACCACGTCCAACTTTGCGGCGCGAATCTGACTGTAGATACTTACTTGCCAGGCCCATCGGATTTGGAATGACTGTCTATGGAATATCCGTCACGATACTAACGGTATATCCCGTCGTTACTCACCTACCTGATTCCGGCAATATGCCAAGAACACAGCATCGGCGTGTCCTGGATAATGGTACGCTAGTGTAACCTGAACATGCGTGCAGGTACGAAAGGGTAACATGCCGCTGATGACGAGCATTTAGTGCTTTCTCGGATGTATCGATTGGGATAATTAGTAAGAGTCGGAAGTTGAATTCAAGTGCGAAATCCCTCCAGAACCCAGCACTGTGAGATGCATGACTGCGCGCTGCAACCCGTGGAACCGGGCCAATCATAGCTAACGGCACTTTAAATTATCTGGAATTCTCGAATTTGATAATCGAGTCCTGGACCCAAGCTAGAACAAAACTCAGGCGGTAACATTTATAGCGTACAAGCTTTGACATTTCGACTTGACCCTACGCTAATCTATTTATAAGTGTAGTTTAGGCTACAAGCAACAAGCTCGTTGCAGATCCATGTTACTAGTATGTATAAGTCATCCGTCGGATTATGTAACATCCATTCAAAACTACAGAGGAAAATCAGTATACTATACCTATTCACGAACACGTCAATACTATACCTGGGTAAGAACTTCATAAAGGTAATAATCCGTGACTAGTCTAGTAGTGTAGTGTACACTATAGTATAATTTGGTTGTGGGCTGATGATGTTGGGTTTATCTATGGCCTGCTTCATTCCGTATTTCTATAATTTGAGATGCTGTGCCGTAAAAGGGCGTCAAGCTACCGTGATTATTTTTTTTTTTTACCCATGCAGTTTCAATTAGTGTGGCATGGCTCAGCAAAGTAATTCCACGAGAAGCAGATCTTAATATCATCTTCTATTTTCAGTTCTTAATTATGAAGACTATTCAATTCATACCGTGCACGTGCTCATAAGTCTCGAAGCAATATCTAGGTACATTGATTCGTTCGAAGCATGAGAGCAACTCATAGCCCTGTTGATTCACGACTTGGCCCGTCTGGGGTACTGTAGACTAATCTAGAGTTAGTCTTGTTCCCGAAGCTTGTGTGTGCTATCTCGCTTACATACACCCGTTCCGGGGTCTAGAATCTTAGCACGATAGTGTATGCCCTTGTTTTTCAACTGAGGAGGTAGTGTACGACTGAGTAAAAACTGAGGATTATTGTGTCTACTTTTTTTTTTCGCTGGACCATAAGACCCAATTTGGAAGGCATTTCCCTCTGTAGATTAGCGTTAATCCGAACCCGGTCCATGGATATGGCCTGCGCGCGTGCCATAGTCAGCCAGCTAAGTAGCTAACCGCACTGACCACCTTTTTGAACGGCCCCTTTTTTGAAGAGAATTGCCTGGTTAACTACCTGTTAACCAGACCTTACGCCGCAAGCTAACCAGGCAGCCAGCTAATAGCTAGTTAGCTAGTTAATCAGTTAATTAACTAATTAACTAGTTAACTAGACCTCTGCTGCACGTGGCAGTTAATTGTAGTACAGAAGCTGTCAGGTGGCCAGAAGGGCCACTGGGATAGCTACTGGTGTGGCTACCAGACTGGTATGTAACCAGCTGGCGTGTTACACAGGAGTCTGCAGGCCTTAAAAACAAGGGCTTTTGGGCCTCGGAAGGGAAGGGCCTCTAGTTTAAAATCCTATAACCTAGCGGGAAAAAAAAGTAGACGTAATAACTCTAGTTTTTACTTAGAAGTTGGAGGTTGTAAAAACAAGGGCATAGGTAGAGGTACTGCCTTACCACACTATACCTAGACTTGTTAATGTAATATCCAACACTGTACGCTCACCACCATACCAATATCTCAATAGTAGGCCCGTTGAAGGGGCTCATTCCTGCCATTCTGAATAGTAAAGAGGCTTTCGGGCTCGTATCGATAAAGCTTCTTGCTTGATACCCAGAGCTTATCTGAATCCGGCAAGATTGATATCGATGCAAATGTGTATATCTGCTGTGTCGAGTGTGATACGGGGCCAGGGGTAAGAGTCCGCTCCGAGGGAGACAAGAAAATGCAGGCCGGACTGGAAAGTCATGATGGACAGATTGGGGTTTTCGAGTTCCCATGCTAATGGTCAGTTGCAGACTGTCAAATGGCTTCTGGACTTTGAGATTGCGAGGCAAGATCGCACAAGCCTAAGTAAGTTCGCCCCTTTCCCAGACACACACACCAGAGTGGCAAACACCTGCAAATTCACAAATAGTCACCAGACCCGAATCATTTCCAACTATCCTGGGTCACCACTGGGCCATTTACCTGCGTCGGACCCGAGACACCGAGGTGCCTACATTGTGCGGAATGCACCCTCGTCAACCGATATTCGGCTATGAGTCGATATGCGGTACCGTCCATAGCCTCAAGATAACCGCGGTAAAGCAAGGGGGAAAATCACGCCTCCAATTGATGAACCGGCGACGGCCAGACCCATAGCGGCGCCGCGTTTTTGGAAAAAGTATCGCGGCGGGTCGAGAACCACGCCGCCGGAAAACCCCCTGAGGATGACTTGTGCCAGAATGTAATGCCAGTATTGGGACGAGATACTGGTTAACATAACAGGTGCCACGTATATGACGCCGGCAGGAAACAATATCTGTTAGATTTAAGTCGATATGAACATAGAGTCCTAGCAGGGGATAGATCTCCCACACCTTGGCACCGTGACGGCCAAACAAAGGCCCGGCTAGTAACCTGGCAGCAAAAATGAAATAAAATTATAGTGATCCGATCCAGGCGATACGAGAGGGGCTCTGGTCGCTGAGTTGATTTTGGACATAACACGTCTGGAACATCCTACGCACCATCAGCGGATAATCGTGTCTGCGGGTTGGGACGAGACAATCAGCATACCCAAAAGAGGTAACATAACCTAAAGTGCAAAACGCGGCGAGCGATGTACCGCATGCAACCCCCAATGCTCCCGTGCCACCTTCGGGAAACTCGTGGTGACCCGTTGGTTCTCGGGTTGAGTCAGCAAGCTGATCATTCCTCTTGGGAACCGAGACGGGTGTGGACGAATCAATAGGGTTCATGCCGTTAAGTTTCCTTGAGGTCGATCGATCAAGACAGCAAGTGGTGTTTGCCATGAGGGCGTTACATTTGACGAGTACCATTTCATAGATCGTCAGTCATTTCCTGAACGGTAACCAAGAGCAGAGTACCACAGAGTAGTATTTAGTATTAGCATCTCTGATACAATCACGGAAGAACCCAAGGCCAATGACTCCAATCTATCCTTTCTGCCGGCAGTAGTCGTGCCCTACTATTACACGTAGCCTGCTTCTGATGTTGCACAGACTGCTCAAAAACCAGCCCACAATATTGCGAAAATGTCGATCACCCCGGCCGACATACAGTAGTAGAGTTTTAGGTTGCAGCGATGGGCATATGAATTTGTCTCTCGTATCAACAACTTTGCCGACGCAAATTGATAACGGTTAAGAAATCACCAATCGCAAAGCGATCTTCCTGTGGTATCCTATTACCCCCCAGCCTTTCTCTCAGATCGACACTAGTCTACTCCGCCTACCAATTCGCAGCCTACACCAACTATCAATACATCTAACATTGCCGTCATCTTCCTACGACTGTGATGGTATACCTCGCTAGATATCACGACACGGTACGTCCTGCATACCGCTACCACCATCACTTCAATGTTACAAATTGAATCAATTATTGCCTAGTTTCCTCGATCACCACCCTGTCTCGTTGGTCTGCGCCCACGCGATAGGACCAGTGAAGGAAAAAGAAGGCGAATTGTAGTAGGAGGAGCAGCTAATATTAGAGGCTTTGTTGTTGGGGTCCGATTCCGCATCGCCATACGTCTAGAGACTGCGAACGGCTCTTGCTCCTAGCGCCCCATCATAACATGCTTGACGGTCAGCGACTGCAAGGATCCATTTGGACCCTTGACGGCGAGAAAGAAGTCTAGCACTATTGGAAAGTCATGCTGCACTAAAATATTCAACATACCATGGCTTACTAGAGGCAGTAAGTGGTACAAAGCCTTTTCAAGGAGCTCGATATGTTATTCCGCTAAGCTAGACTCGGACGACTCGACGAACTATTGCGTTGAGCCCTTACGTAACCTAAATATTTCGTTCCGCACTAGGCCTGCAAGATGGACCAGCTAGCTTGTTGGTTTGTAGCAAGATTGGCTTCATCTGCTGATGCTTAGGGGTAGATTCCGTCTTATACTTAAACGACACAAACGGCAGGGTGAAATCAAACTTAGGGTTGATTGTTATGGATACACCCAATCTTCAAATACGTTCGCGTTCTACACTCCAGTATCTCCAGCATATTTTTCCACCTTCGATTTCGAGGGCCCTGAGATCATGGTCGAGTATAGTGGCAGCATCTAGACTCACGGAGAGGAAGACACAATAGTCTCTCTCATAACTGTGATCCCTCCGTTGCCTACCGTAAGAACTAGGCCCTTGTCTGATTGATTTCCTTCGTGTGCAATGGTATGTGCTTTGTGTTCAGCCGTGGCACCGAGTTCGATGCCCGGCGGTTCACCGTTATCCGCGATTCGGTCAAACCCGGAATTTGACGGCCATGGCAAGAAACGCTTGCTCGACCTTCCATTTCGAGTAAGTCGAGAAATAGAACCGATGGCATCCGGTGCCGATTCTTGTGAGTTGTCGGGGGATTTTCTTTTTCGAGATTTGGTGGCAGTGCTGAAAAAGTCCAGTATTGGTTTCAAGTGTGGGCTACAAGCTACCATCATCCCAACCTCAGGCTGGATGTGGGTTAAATGGAGTGTTGTTGTCACTGAAAAGCTCAGGTCATCGCAATTGATGGCGAACACCAGGTAGAGCCTGATAGCCGTGACAGCTACAGTTCTAAAGCTCGGTTAACTACAGCTTACAACTCAATATGGATGAGGAAGTTGATAGACTTACAGGAAGGCGCCACTGAATATCAACACAAGATAGATCTTCTGAGTCCTGCTAATTTGTAGATAGTACATTGATCTCATTGGAAGCAGAAGAAGATAAATATCAGTCAAGATATCCACTGCTGAAACCGAGGTAAATGCCGCCTTCTGGTTACCACAGTACCCTCGAATATCTGGGTTCCAGTTCAGCTCAACTGGTTGTCATATTAAGGCGCCGATGAGAATGGTTTGTAAGACCCAGGCAATTACTGCGCCCATGCCAAAGTAAGCTGCGATTTTGAACTTGTGGGTGAAGTAGATCCGTTGAAAGGTCCTTGTAATACTGAGTTTTATAAAACCCAGTCCGATGGCATACAAAATCTATGCAATGAAGATAGTCTTGGAGAATATCTCAACCTAGAATAGGTGTAACTAGTCGATATGATAGCCAAAGGCCGAGAAGGGCTTACGTGCTGGTATCATTTACTGTATATACTATTAACGGTGTAGGCAAAGTGGGCTAGCTATACATTATTGTTAATGCCAAAAACATGATTATCGCTGCGTATAGTGGAAGACAAACCAGGGCTATGTAGCACAAAATATCTTCCAACAAGAAAGGTGCGAGCCTTCGTAGTTTACGCGCCTAGATGCGCAATAGAGTCCAGAGGAATGATAGAAAGAAGGACGCCCAAGTCGTAGCAATGACGGACCGTCCACTGGAATTCAGGGGGGATATCTCGGCCTGGGCCATAGGCCGCGAGGATTGCATTTTGAATAGGGACATGCTGTATATAACAAGGGCTTCTACTGGGGTGTGAAGGGCTTGGGATGATGGGTTCGAATTACAATAATTCTTCTAGGGTCCAGGACTTCCTTTGACCATTTCAGAGGGGTCTCCGGAAATGGCCTGGAATTCTGGATCTATATATACACAAGGGAGTCGGCAATCGGCGACGATAGTTGCCGACCTCCCTTACCCATTCTGGACAGCCTCATAGCTGGGTCTCAGAATAGAGTAAGGGATAATGCGGCTGAATTCCCAACACCGAGACATCAGATGTTTCCTACATTGGAGTCTGAGATTCCAGGGACTATTTGAGGCTAGTGGCACTTGCGTGTGACACTGTAAAAGACTGTGGTTGAAAAGGCAAGGTCTCCTATGGCATAGTCAGCATAAGATGAGTCTATCTATATCTGCTTGCCCAGCCTTATCTGAATTCTTGAGCCTCTAGAAATCCCAAACGGTGTACTATTTTGAAATAAGAAGCAGGCTTTATTCTTCCTTGTCGGTTCGCATATCAAGGGGCCGGTATTCGGCCTTGAATCATTCCATCCAATAAATCCTACTCTGGCTCGTACAACCGGCTTCAACTTGACCATTCCTCAGTGCTTCTTCATAGGTCCCAACTGAGTTTTATTGCCATAAGATGCTCATCTAGCAAAGCAGTGTGGGTTTCACAACATACTAGTAGGATTCTGCCGAACAAATAAAAGGATAGTGATAAGTACCTGTTTGCAGGTTCGATTGTGTCTCCACTCCACCTTCGTGTTTTCCATCCAATAATCCGGAGGGGTCAGGTATGAAGAGCCATACGTTTAACATCAGACAACCCAATGCGAAGCCCGAATCTGTGTTATGCTAGTCGAAGGAGTATGGAAATATGTGTACATAATGCCTTATTCAGCTGTATGAGATATGTGTATATACTCTCTACAGAGGTTGTTTCGACCTAGTTCACAATTGGGAAGTTATATAGGTCAGGTACAATATGTACATATTGGTGGTAAGCCTTGTATAGTAGAAGGTATCATATAAGACTAAAGCTTGAAGGGGGAAAGAATCTAAGTTGAAGCATGAGGTACGAAGTGTGTACCTAGGTGTCAGGACTGCTAGTATGGGGTAGAATATGACACTTGTTGATGCACGAGGCTTTCGAAAACACCCTCGTAGCTATGTTACTACTATATACAGGGAACCTCGTTGTTTCCTAAATATCATGACCTCGGAGATTGTGACACTAGGTAGTGTGGGGCACTGCGTTTGCAAGGGTATAAAGTCATGGCTGGGAGGACCTTGGCCATATTCTTCACTTCTACACCACACACCTTCATTTTATTCAATATTTCTGGCTAGGCTCTCGTTGGTCGAGTTCAATACAATCAATTACCTAGGTAACCTCTGCCACAGTGACCAGCACTGTAGATATGCAGAGCTGACCACCATAATACCCCTCTGATACGACCCTATGAAGGGTGTATCCACTTGCAGCGGAAACCCCGCACGTGCGACGCACGTGGGGTGGCTGCTAGGCAGGCCTGGCACACGTGTCTTATAATTCGATTCTTCTCCTTTTCCTTCACCCTCTGGGAAATCCATTCCAAGGTAAGGGGGTCGCTTTGCTTACTACTAGTACTACTGTACGCCGGCGGCGTATAAAAATGTGGAAGTTATGAGATTTTCGAAAACAACTGCCTAGCTAATTATCTACTATCAATATAACACCAATTATCACTGAATACACTGTAATCATAGCGCACCTAATGGATTTTGCTATAAAGTAGCTAATTGGTAGCTAGCTAGTTTAATGCCATGATGGCCAGCCCGTATGCTATTATGCTACTGTAATAGCTGAAAGATGTGCAATGGGGAGTATGTAAGACATACCTAGTTAGGTATTGTGGAGCCGCGGACCGTGAGGCAAGATCTTGCCAAGAATAGTAGGATATCCGGGCTTTCGTACATGTATATAAAGCTTCCGAGTGGCTTGACTTTATGACTACCCTAGCATATATGATAACTACTCCTTCCTCTCGCACGTGGTTTGTCCCCGAACCCTTTACGTATCAGTGGTGAATAGCTGTAGTGTTCGTTTAACTCCAAGTAATCTGCAGCCACTATCACACAGTTTGGAGAACTTTGGACCGGATGGTCAGATTTTACTTCTGTAGGATTTACAGCTACTTATAATGCAACCCTGAGTTACATTACTTGTCAGCCGACGAAGGAGATTACCCTGCACACCTGAGACTACTTACTGTAGAACTGCTTGTATCGCGTACTATTTTTGGAATCGAATAGGCGGCTTTTCGAGGCGTGTAGACTCTAGTGACCGGTACTTTAAAGTATAGTGTGGTATAAGTTATGGTCTTCGCAATCGCATGTAACTTGCCAGCTCCAAGAGGATTTTCTCTTGCCATTGCCTTCCTCTTTACGTGACGAGCGCATGATCTCTGCCATAACACCCTCTTTGCATGCCAAGAGAGGTGTCTCTCCACCAGTAGACTCGTTGTATAACGTATCACAATGGCTTTATCCTCAACGCTCCTTCCGCCATGGGACTACATCTTCGTGGGTGGTGGGCTTTCTGCCTCGGTCGTCGCACATAGGTTGAACGAGCGAGACCAGCAACTCAAGATCCTTGTTGTCGAAGCCGGACCAGATGCAAATAACGTTACCGACATTGTTTACCCCAACTCGACTAACACCATCGGCGGCGATTTTGACTGGAAGTACATCACAGTCAATCAATCGAACTTGGATGACCGTACTATAGATTATCCTGCCGGTAAAGCCCTAGGTGGAGGCACTGTCATCAATCTAGGTAGGTTGGACAATAAAAGTGTATCATTAGCATCCTAGAGACTAACGTGTTAAACTAATCTAGGCGGGTGGGTGAGAGGTGACAAAATTGATTTCGATCTCTGGGGCGAATTGGTGGATGACCCTCGATGGAGCTACGACGGTATGCTTCCCTTCATGAGGAAGTCTGAGAAATTTTGGAGTGACACGATCAACACCGATGAGCATGGCCTTAAGGGGCTAGCTTCCATCCAATCCGAGACATCTACGAATCGAGTGTATCCTATGCGCGAGTATGCTCGTCAGTCATGGAATCAGTTAGGGGTAGAGGAACTACCTGGGCTAGATGGCAACGCAGGAGATCCCTTGGGCATCGGAGAGGTCCAGGAGAATAGAGTGGATGGTCGAAGAGAAATTGCCGCGGCCATATACTCGCTCCAAAATGTTACCGTTCTTACCCACACTTCAGTTGAAAAGATACTGTTTGAAAAGACGCGCAAAGGACTCTCTGCCGTTGGTATCAAGCTCGAGAATGGAACGGAGATTCGCGGCCAGGAAGTGATTCTCTCAGCCGGTGCGATTCGTTCCCCACAGATACTCATGCTCTCCGGTATTGGGCCCGCTGATGAGTTGAAGAAGTTTGGCATACCCGTTCTGCTAGATCAACCTGCAGTCGGCAAGAATTTTGCGGATCATGGACTTTTCAGTCACTCATGGAAGCTTAAGGACCCCTCTGCTGGCTGGTGTCCTGGTTCAGGTACTGACCATCTCACCCCGTACTACTGGCATACACTCACAAATTAACTCTTTCCAGGAAATCCTCTTTTTCAAGAACCACAGTATGGATGGGGTACTGTAGCGGACTTTATTGTTTCGACTGATGTACCCAAGGATGGTCTTGCAGCTGCCATCGCCGCCGATGAAGGTGTCACTCCTGATCCAGCCACTCACCCTCTGCTTAGCCGCCGCGCTTTTGCCGAGCATGTGTTCATGTACTCGGGCGCGCCCGATGGCTCACTTGTCACGTTTGTACTAATCAGTCTGCTCACCACGTCGCGTGGATCTATCAAATTAGCATCAAAAAGTATCAAAGATCCCCCTCTCATTAATCCTAACTTCCTCGGCACTGCAGTTGATCGCTACGTTGCTCGCGAGTCTTTGAAGCTTCAAATCAAGTTCGTGGGAAGCAATGATACTATCATAGGGAAAGATATCATTGAGGGGGAAGTTGGCGCTCCGGGATTTGATCAAGTGTTGTCAGCAGACTCGACCGACGCCGAAATTGACGCTCGTCTCCAGGCTGGACTTGGGTACGTCTTTCGTCTCGCCGCTCATCACATGATGGGAGCTAACATTGAATACGTGACAGAACTACTTACCATCCGATGGGATCCCTCGCCATGGGGGCTGTTGTTGACACAGATCTCAAGGTACGGGGTGTTCAACGTCTGCGTGTTGTTGATACATCGGTGTTCCCGGTCGTTCCCTCTGGCCACTTGCAAGTACCAACCTATGCCATGGCTGAACAAGCTGCGGTAATCATTTACGAGAGCCGTTTAAAATCGACCAACCACACGTAAAATTCGGTCGAATGGGAGGACTTGTTATTCCCCCCAGGTAGCGATTTAAAGGGAATTAGGTGAATAAGTCTTCTTAAGCGTGATCGGGGTCGAAGAAGTATCTCCCTTGTCTAGGTAGCCTCGATATTGACCCTGTCTAGCGCAATACTTGTTGCGATGCATTTTATATCTTTAATTATAAGCATTGATAGCTGCTAGCCTTTGAGTTTATTGAGGAATTTACAGCTTACCAGTTGCGGCCAGCTAGGGGAGAATAGTGAAGTTTACGTATGTAGTGTGTGAAGATGCAATTAAGCGTAGTCAATGGAAACTTTATACCCATTCGCGTTGGCGAATTACCCAGATGGAATGCCGGCACTTATGCTAGAACAGGAGATGGTTCGCGGCAACGCTAGCGGGTAGAGCCAGCCGGTGGGACCATTCTAAACCTTTTCAGATGCCACCTCTAGGTCTGAGCATCTACATCGGCGACTACTATGGTTTCTGTTCAGTAAAATGTACCTTGCCAGGTAGGCTCTGGTCAAAATCTGGTGACAAGCGGTCCCAGGGCCAAATCGTGCGGCTTTCTGCCCAATAAATAAGAGAGCATAAGGTGAAGGATGGTAAGACTTGTAGTAGTTGCCCACATGATAATGCTGGGCTATTAGATTGTTTCCTAGGCGGCCCTAGCCTTTTTCTAAAGGGGGGTGATCCGATGTTTTTCCCCTGACCTTTTTTCCTCCTTATTACACGCATACCTAGGCCGACGCCACTATAACAAAGGCTTCTATATAAAGGGCTTGGAATATGACTTCAAATATTTGCTGCATTAGAGTCCAAGATTCCTAAAACTATTGGAAGCTAATGTTATTGCGTGTAACAGTTACAATCTTTAGGGTAAGTAGGTCTTGCGGACAAAACGACGCCGTTATTGCCCTCCGGGCAATAACAGTATATAGGTCCCACACTTCCGCGACAGTAGGCATGCAAGGGAGAGGCTGGAGGTTTTTTGCATCTATACAAAAGTCATAAAAAAGTATTTCTAACAGAATAATCCCTAGCCCCAGGGCTCAAAAATTAGTACGGAGTATATCGACTACAGCGTAGTATACTACATGTAGTATAGAAGAGTGTATGATTTCACTTTTACATGACCAGCGTATACCCACCACTGCGTTAGAACATTCATGATGCTGCAGTCCGAGTTGCTGATCAATACGCGTAGGATGAGATATACAGCTGAGGCAATGGTATCACTCATCAAATATTTTCATTTTTGTCCCGCTTCTATGCCATGGTCCTCACTAATAGTGCGACAGGCTGCCCTTAAGGACAACATTTTATATTATAGAAAATATAAGACCCGCTTGTTTACAAACAATCACAAGCTTTACGGCTAACATTGTATCCCGGTAGGTTAAGGGCTAAAAATAAGTTTAATAATAGCTTAAGTGCTTTTAAAGCTGTAGCATGAGAATCAGTACCTGATCTGGATGAAAGAAATCTGGTTAAGGCCGGCGCTTTTGGAGGATTGCCCTAGCGTATTTGTCAGTGATGAATCAATGCGAGAATTTGAGGTTATTCAAAGCTCCAAGGATATCACACGTCCCCACGGCCTCGATTATAACCTCGTTATTGCAGCTCGTGCACTGGATACCATCGGCTCTGCTTTTATGTGCCGAGATGGCGCTGCATGGCTCGACAACTAGGGAATGGATTCACTAATCGGCACTACCCTGGTGAACGATGTAATGGACCTTCACACTGACATATTGACCGGGGAGACTCGAAACTTGTTACGTCTCCTATATCCTCCCAGTAACAGTATTTTCTTCACCATACAAACCACTTCAATCGTCCTATCATCTATGCTCTGTGAAGTCTTTAGAGCCCACCACCGTGCGCGGCTGCATAATCATGAAGATGGGCGTGTGTCATCTACTTCACTTGCATGCAGTTTCTCCCGGGCTCGCCACCGAAAGAATTTTTTAAGACCCTCGAGTTATATATCAGTAGACACGAAGACTTCTGGGACTGGTGAGACATGCCAATAAAGAATATCGAAGAGTATCGCTTCAGATCATGATTGCCTCCGGTACAGAAGCCCGTGGGTATGGTATATCTGGCGCGAAGCCTTTTCAAACACATAACGAGTTTTACTGACAAACTTTTAGGATCTGGAGCATCTACCGCATGGCGAAGGCCCAAATAACTGAGCAAGGTGCGGCCGAACCCCTCGTCTCTGGTATCAAGAGAGCCGGCCATCATTCCAAACTGCCAGATTCTCCCCCGAATAACTTCTTTCACCAGTGGTACGACATGATTGAAGACAGTTGTGAGCAACTAGCCAACAAACGCCCGCTCGGTGTAAGCGAAGACCTGGCTCCCATCATACGAGATCTCCATGCACTCTGGCGTCGCGAACTTCTCACAGATAACAAGATAATATATTTGGCTCCCACGGGTGAACTTGAATATAAAAAGATAAAAACTATATATAGATATATATGTTAGTGATGAACATACAAAGCCAGAAAAAAATATTTGGCCACCGAGGGAATCGAACCCCCAGTGCCTAACGATGCAGAGTAAGGATACTGACGCTAAGTAATGATATTATGCTTCGCTAGGCCGTACCAACCCGGCCATTTTCCTCATATTTTCTAGGGGCAAAGGCTAATCTTTGATATATACCTCCGTACACTGCTGCCTGGCATGGACTTATGTATGGACACGCGGCCTGAATTCAGTCTGGCCCAAGAGGACGTGAGACCGACAGTGCCCAAGCTTGCCCTTCACTAGGCACACCGTTGACATCCGGATGGGGGCGTGAGTTCGATCGCAGATCAGATGCACTGCTAGAGGCTGCAAGAGATATTCTGGCCAATAGAATCCATACGTCAGAGAATAGTCGACTCTCGTCCTGTCTCTGGGGTCCGGTTATATCTTCAACCTACATGTTGTATCTCATAATATACTATCAGAGCCCAACATACCACCTTTTGAGAAACGCCAGGAATAATAACACTACTTTCGGCACTTTAGGGGTTCGACTAAGGGGTTCTTGGAATCCCATAATCTGATACCGAGGACTCCAGGGTCAATTGGAGGGGATCTTTGACCTCCCGATCGTAGCTTAAGGGTCAGAAAGCTAGTATACACATAAGCTGTATAAACGTGGCAAATAAGCCGGACACACCCATATACAGGAACAGACACTTGGCAAAACGTGTCACAGAGGTAAGGGATGAGAGGCTGCAGGAGCTATACCTTCACCAACGCCAATCACAGGTGCAAGACCATTCTTAGGTACATCGCGCGGAACAAGTCGGCTGAAGTATCAAAACCACAATTTGACTGTCCGAAAAGGGAAAGTTGGCGGCTAGAGAAAATATTCCTGACAGACGAAGACCACAACTTGCCCATCCGAAAAATAGGCTCATGATCTGTCAGGTATGAATAAAGGGAGCTCTCTGCTGCAGCCATAGCACATGCCCTAGGTACCACGGTGCCGTGCCTACTTTAGTTCCTCCCAGCCTAGACTAGGGTAGGGCTGGATGGGCTGCTACATGCACCATAATAAATTCCCTCTGAGAATATATTTCGTTGGTCTTTTCTTCGCCGTCCTGAGTTGGGTTTAATAGTCAATAATGCCCAAGAACGTTCCGGGAGAGAAAACGCACGTCGCACACATTGAAAGTTAGATATTATCTTGAGAACTCGTGGCTTTCCTTGACTAGTTATAATCTTATCGCAACGAAACAAGTAACAAACAACATCTAAAAACGCTAAGATTACGCCGGATACACTACACTTCGGCTTTCAAGTGGCGAAGAGCTGCTCGGATTCGCTAGACCTACCTTGGTTTCCTACTGCGGCAGATACAGAAGAATATCGATTATCCTATTAATTTACAATGGGAAAAGATTTCTTGTTACGAAATCTTCGGTTAAGAAATCTTTCGGCTTGAGCACATAGTTTGTTGCTCCTTGTTACTATAACTTTACGTCGAAGAATATACAGACTTCCTTTTTGTTTTTAAATTTATTATAATGGCTTCCTTTCTCTTCAAGTGTATATTCTTTCGAATACAGTCATTATTTTCCGGAGCCTTGTCTTCGCGATAATTGCCGACCATGACAACGCTTAATTAAAAAAATTTTATAAAAAAAATACAACAGAATTTTACGTAATTTTATAACATTTTGAGTGCTACATAGTAAAACAAGTCAAAGGTTTGTAAAAACCGGCAATTTTTTAGAAGAGAAGAAAAAAAAAAAAAAATCAACGTTTTTATTTGGTGAGATATCATCTCAATTGTTTGGTTCTACCTAATGGTACCTAAGCAAAGGCAGACGATCGACTGCCCGCAATATGTAATATGAATTTACTTGTGTTCCCAGTACAAATTATCCGCGCGAAACTCCAAACCTTTCGGTTGTATGCCATATAACATCACGCCATTACTCATCATCATGCATCCTTTCTTAATCGTAGATATCCTCATCCATGTCGTCAGGCGCGATATCCTCTACAGCATCGTCCTCATCAATCAACATGTCTTCGTCATCGCTAAGCTCGCTGTCGGTGTGGTTCGAGAGCACCTGGATCTTGTTATTTACCAGGACAACTCTCGCCGTCTCTCCATCTTTGACGGCGCCGCGGAGAATCAAAACAGCGAGGCGATTGAGCACCTCCGTCTCGATGAGCCGTTGGAGTGGCCGGGCACCGTAAGCGGGGGAATAACCCGCGCTACCCAAGTAATCCTTGACCTCGTCCGACACCTCAATTTTGACACTGCGATTGTTGTTTTCTAACCGTTGCTGGATCTCGTTCAACCGGAGATCCACGATCTTACGAATTTCACGTCTAGTAAGACGGTTGAAGATGATGATTGAGTTGATGCGGTTAAGGAACTCGGGAAGGAAATAGTTGCGGAGCGAGTTCATAACAAGCTCTCGGGTTTGAGCATCAATTTTGCCATCTCGGCCGGCAGGTCGGGCGAGGAACTCTGCACCCAAGTTGGAAGTCATGACGACAATGCAGTTCTTGGCATCGACGACACGTCCCTGGCCATCAGTGATGCGGCCGTCATCCATGAGCTGTAGGAGAACAGTTAAGACTTCCTTCGCGGCCTTTTCTACTTCATCAAAGAGAAGGATAGAGAAGGGTTTTCGGCGTAAAGCCTCTGTCAGTTGACCGCCAGAGTCGTGTCCAACGTAGCCAGGAGGTGCTCCAATCATCCTGCTAAGGGAGTGACGCTCTTGGTACTCAGACATATCGAAGCGAATCATGGCCTTGGGGTCATCGAAGAGGAATTCTGCCAATGCTTTGGTAAGAAGAGTCTTGCCCGTACCCGAAGGACCACTGAAAAGGAAGCTAGGGGGTTGGTTCGGATTGCTAAGCCCTGATCGTTGTAATCTGATGGCGTTGGATACCGCTTGAACCGCTTCTTTCTGCCCTATCACAGTCTTGCCAAGGGCCTTTTCCATATGAATCAGTTTCTCCTTCTCGGTGGTCTTGAGTCTCGTAACTGGAATACCACTCCATCGAGACACTATTTCGTTGATCTGGTCAGGGCCAACAATATCGGTAATCATCGAGTTGCCAATATTGTCAGGATTCTGACTGAGAGCCGCATCAGCAGCAGCTTTCTCTTTCTCAAGTCGTTTGATATTTTGTTCTTGCTCGGGAATCGCGTAGTAGGTAAGATCGGCAGCTCGAGCGTGGTCACCCATTCGAGCGGCATCCTCCGCCTTAACCTTAAGTTGATCAAGCTTGACCTTGGCCTCCTGAATATCTTTGCCGCGTTTCCTTTCGCTCTCATACTTCTCGCGTAGAGGTCTCAATTCTTCCTCAACATTCTCTGCATCCTGCTTGGCAATCTCGAGCCGGGCTTTGGAAGCATCATCTTTCTCTCGAGACAAGGCATGAATCTCAATTCGCAATTGTCGTAATCGTCGCTCGAGCGAGTCAATCACCTCGGGCTGGGATTCTCTGGCAACTCGCACAGCGGCGGCAGCCTCATCGATAAGGTCGACAGCAGAGTCGGGAAGACGTCGAGAAGTAAGATAACGACCGGCGAGATTCGCAGCGGAGACAATGGCACTATCTGCGATGGTCACACCGTGGTGAACTTCGTACTTTTCCTTCAGGCCACGCAAAATAGAGATAGTCTCAGGAATGGTGGGTTCTTTAACAAGCACCTGTTGAAATCGTCGTTCGAAGGCCGCGTCCTTCTCGATGTATTTCCGGTACTCGGCAAGGGTGGTAGCACCGATACAGTGTAGTTGACCGCGCGCTAGCATGGGTTTCAAAAGATTGGCAGCGTCCATACCACCTTCGCCGGTCGATCCGGCACCCATCAGCAAGTGAATCTCGTCGACAAAGAGGACGATCATATCCTTAGATTCAGAGATTTCCTTTAGGACTCCCTTCATCCGCTCCTCGAATTCGCCACGATACTTGCTTCCAGCTACAAGAGCGCCGACATCGAGAGACATGAGTTTGCAAGCCGCAAGATTGTCCGGGACGTCAGCATTAACAATTCGTTGAGCCAGGCCTTCGACGACCGTTGTCTTACCGACACCGGGCTCACCAATCAGAACGGGATTGTTCTTGGTTCGTCGTGACAGAATCCGGATCACTCGTCTAATTTCCTCTTCTCTACCTATGACGGGGTCGATCTTTCCTTCCCTCGCCATAGCAGTCATGTCGATGGTGAATTTGGCCAGATTCTCGTTCTCCTCCTCGGTGTCAGCAGTCCGTGAGTCCACTCGCTTCGTTCCACGAATGGCCACGACGGCATCTTGAATGAGTTTCGGCTTAGGGACATTAGCTTCCTTCAGGGCGTTGCCTACGGTAGGGTCCTCGGACAAAGCGCTGATGAGATGGTCGACGGCAATGTAAGCGTCCTTTTGCGTCTTTCGCAGCTCGTCCGCCTTTCGAAGGACAGTCGAGAAGGTCCCTGACATGGACACATTCTCGGGCGGTGGGTCCTGAGATGGTAGGCGGACTAATACCTTCTTGAGCGCTCTGGCGAAGAGTTGAGGATCGCCATTGGCCCTCTCGACAACTTGGCGGAAGAGACTTGTGGCGGGCGTGGGGTTGTTCTGCTGGTCCTTGGACTGGTCCGGAGGCGGATCTAGAAGTGAGATTGCTAGATGGGTAGGGAGAAGTTGTGAGTGAGCGTACTGTTCGGCAAGAGCCATGGCATCTTCCAATGACTTCTTGCCCCGCTCCGTGAATTCCATGCGTGAATTCATGGTGTCGGGTGGTGGGCGTGGAATATATCAAAATAGAAGTTGATGAGATGATGTAAGAGGAGATAGGAGGGGGGTTATGAGGGGGGTAGAGTGAATATGAATAGAGGGGATGGATGAGGTGTAAGTGAGAAGAACAAAGCGTTGTCCGTGCGTGTTTCGATAATAAAGTTTTAATGTGGGTTGCTTCTCGAAATGAAATGGATTTCGAATGAAAAGGTTGATTGACAGTAGTAGTGAGACTGTTGGCTCGACGTGTATGAGATGTGTGTGAAATGTTTTATTTATTGAATTAATGTCTTCGATGAAGAGAAGTACAAAGAAAAAGAAGAAGTCGAGATGTTTATTTATCTTGAATTGCTGGTGGAGAGAGTCAGGTTAGGGCAATAGCAAACATGAAGTAGGCATGATATGATGGCAGCATGATGTCGAAAACCCCAGCGTATTCTCGCGGCACTGAGCAACATCGAGCAACATCATTAGGCATCACTGTTAGCTTCACGCTGTTTGGAGAAGCTTCTATTCAACCCACCCACCATTGACCTGGAAGCTTCGATCGTTATAATGGGGCTAATATTGGGGCTAGCAGCACAATAGTAGGGCAGTATCGGGGCAGTATGGGGCTGAAGGTGCTTGGCCACGACTTGGCTGGCAGCTGGTGTGGCGGATAGAAACCGGCTGTTGGGTCAGCTTCCCTGTAAATCGTATCCAAATCGTGCCTCGCTGCAAGACATCCCGTGACGATGCCACCCCACGTGGGACATCGAATATCCAACATTATGCAACAAACAAGCAGGTTGGTCCACGAGCCCGGGTCCTGCCTAGGGGAATGACCTCAAGTATGGATGGAATATGCCGGGGTTACATTGGTATAGTGTATGGGTACCGGTATATGGGGGCATCGATAAAAGTCAAGACACGCCAGCTGGCCACATCTGTATCTCTTTTCTGCCAGCAGAGAGCGATAGACCGCCTATAACGTGCAGCTATCTATCTAGGTTAGGTACACTATACCACTTACTAAGGTTGGTCGGTCGGTCAGTCGGCCGCGCATCAGGAAATTTTGAGGACGAGAACGAGAACGCCGAGAGCTTCGCCAGCACCACCAGAGGGGGTCTTAACGACCACATACACACACTTACACCACATATTCACGATGGTGATGCGGATAAGTCCGATAACAGCCCAATTGGGCAAGCTGTCCATCGGCAGCACGATCTCGAGAACCAGTATACGACTTGCCCACACGACCAAGAGGAGGAAGGGCGAGCGCATTGAGCCCAGTTTCGAGCCCGGCCACGGCGAGAAGATCTTCGTCTTCAACCACTTTTTAGATGGAATGACAGTATACTCGCACGACCCCGTGCTCAAGGTACGCTCCATCCCAACGTCTCTGCCTTTTCTGTCTGAGAGTCCAAAACGGGAGCTTCGCTAAAACGTTGCACAAAAAATAGGCAAACCGCGCCTTCAGACAGATCCCCTTCAACGGAAAGAAGCTGAGGCCCGCGAAACTACGCAAGGACTACTGGCGGCCGCTGGCCATGATCCAGTTCCCCGAGGGCCAGGGGGAGGTGGGCCGCAGCGTGTACCAGCGGCTGCGAGAGTGCAAGAAGCTGCACGAGTATGCGTGGGACGACAGCGTGCTGTACGGCGAGAACGGAAAAACTCTGACAACACGCCAGCGCGGCCGCCGTCTCAACGACCAGCGCGCCAACACGATCGCCGATATGGCCGCCGTACTGGGTGGACTCGGCAAGGGCAACAAGATCGTGGTCGAAGACGCCGCCGCCAAAGAGGAGGGAGAAACAAAGGTGGCTACAACTAAGGAGGGCAAGACACTCGTCCAGGCGACCGTCTGGTGGGCGGATGCCCTCGATCGGAATTATGCCAAGAAATGGACCGACAACGTCACACATGAATTGTTCGACGAGGGGGTTCTCGAACCGATCGTGAGGAATCTAGCCAGTGAGGAGGGCGAATCACAGAAAGCGCCGGCCGAGTTGGTCACGGACCAGGAGCTTACGAAAGGCGCTGAACAAAGTCAAAGGTTATAAAATAGTCATTACTAGCAGGCGAACAAAAAAAGCTCCTGCCGTTCATTACAGCCCCCCTAGCTGAGTGTACCCAGCATCTCCCTCTTGCTTTGTATACCTAAGAGAGATTTGGGGAGGGGCGAAGGTTGCTACTACTTGTAATATAGTATAGTATGTCATACACCTTGTATCATAAACCATTATGACAGACTAGCAGAGACATAATGAAATGTCCTCTTAAGCTAGTGGAGGCACAAAACAAAAAGAAAAACTAGAATTCCAACGCAAACGATTTCAGATACTCGTAGTGTGGAGTATTCTCTTCCACCGCGGCCCTGATAATCTTCTGCCCTTTCTCGCCGTACTTCTGTCGCCATTCCTCGTTTTCAGATTCTTCGGTGACAGGTTTCTATATTCAAGTCTGGTTAGATACGGGGGACCAAGGGATGATCTTCCATTTGAGGCGGAACATACCTTGGGACGGGTTCTAGCAGTAAGCCCTTTGCTGTTGATGGCATCGTTGTGCCACCCGTTCCACTTCGCGAACGCCTCCGCAACCCGTTTCTGGTTTGCCTCGTCATCCCACCCCAGCATATCTGGAGAGAATGGGATGCCCGTCTGTTCGCAAAAGGCCCTGATGGCTTCCTCGGGCTTGTCGAGGAGGTCGTCGGCATCTAGGACGGTGATGGAAACCTCGTCCTTCCCCATCTTAGCCTGACCGGCCACCGATGGGCCGACGAGCCCCTGCTCTCGCAGGTAGTCAAATAGGCGGCGAAGCTCGACATATCCGGCCTCGCTCGGCATGAAGTGGTCCCATCCCGTCGTTTCGGACAGAGGAGGGGAGCAGCAGCGGATGTATGAGGGGATACTTCGCCGGGGGTGGCGGATGAGGAATGTCCAGTGGAATTTCTTGAGGAATTCTAGAGGGATCACCGTCGGGTTGCCGGTGGGGTCAGAGCCTTGCCTCTTGGATTTGTCGATGCCGTTAACACCGTTGGTATGGCCGTGGCCATTCACACCGTTAGTGTGGCTATAGCCGTTAGCTCCATCGACGTGGGAATCACCGTTGACGCCATTTGTATGGTGGCCATTCACCAACTTTTCACCGTTGGTCGATGCGCCATTGGTATGTCCGCACAGAGATGATGCGGTCGGCGGGATCCCGTTGTTGGGAGGCATCAGGTAATACGCCATATCTTTGATGAAGACACGCTTGCCCTGCTTGAATTGTCAGCTCGACAGGTAGCCATTTAGGGGTTTAGTAGATGTTGTGGTATTTATTACATCTTTTTATGAATAGAGAAAAACACAGGTGAAAAGAAACAGCAAATTGAGATAGTGTAGTGAGAAGCTTATAATCAAAATTTTTAAGGAGCGCAGAGAAGAACAAGATTACTGACATCACTGCCATCTTGCTCGAGCCGATTGAGGACGTCTCGATACGTGGTCTTGGAAAAGCCACTGCTCACTCGTCCGGCCTCATCGTTGGCATATCGCTCACCCAGCCTCTCCGGGCCGTAGTAGAAGGCATCTCCAAATGGCTCGTGGGCGCATTGGAGAGTATCCTGGCGGGTCATGAACACCTATATGTAGCGGGCGTCAGCGATCAGCATGTTCTCAATTGGGTTGCATATTGCGTGATTGGGACCACTGACCCTCTCGAAAGCTGTCGAGCAGGCCCGAGGATGGGTAGCCACAAATACCGGTCTTCCGGACATGATGATGTGATCTCTCTAGTTATTGTTGCAATTGCTCTAAGAAGTGGTGTAATACCCGAGTATAAAAACTCTGGAGGGGTTTTAACAGTCTGATACAATTAGAGCGCACCACGAAGGAAGTAGCTGGTAGCTATGCCCATTGAACGCAAAGCTCGCCTCATTTAATATGAATAGAGTAGGAGAATAGCAGGACAGACGGGTAGGTCAAGGTATAGGGAACTCTAGAGTGATGTCTGTAATTCACCTGAGGACGGGGATCACGGCTGTAATATGACAAACAGAAGGTTCTGCTTTTATGTATAGACCCATCCTAGCGAATACTAATTATGGAAAATATAGATGACAAGGATAATATACACATGGCTAAGACTGGACAGGCTCTTTCCTACCGTAACATGACTCGATGCTATCCTAGTGGGTGTACGTCATATACTTTGGTTGGTACGATTGTCTACATGTAAGTGATGTATATGAATGCGGGTCGCCTCATATCCAATGTCTTCGATCTTTTCTCACCGGTAGGTAGTGTACATTGGAAGGACAAAAGAATGGGAGATGACACTGATCGGCCGAATGGGCGGATACTGCCAGTGATGAGATGAGAATTACCGCGTTTGGGGCGAATGTTACTGCTAATTTTTTCACTTTACTAGCTGTATTTGGGGAGAGCCTGCAGAAGTATTGTCGAAGATAGAATGGCTAGATATCCTGGACGAGTCTTATAGTTGCTGGTCTGGGCAGCCGGGGATGGTGTTAAACTAAGTTCACCGGGCCGTGATCCAGGTACGCGAGTGTTTCGATCTCTTCAGCCCGTTGGGAAGTTCCGGCCTCTGCTAGTCAAGACGTTGTCATACCGTTACTTGAAAATGTTACTCATTGGTAACTGGGATATTGCGGCGCATGTGGGGGGACGTTGAGCTTCTATTCGTGCTTGGCTGCCCTGTTAACTAATTACTGGGACTTTTGAGAAGCTCCTCGACTAATACGCTCCGAGGTTGCAGAGTTTTCCCAAGTTGCTTAGTCCATGTACTATATGCTTTGGTGGTAAGTTTGCGACGTAGCATATATGTACATGTCCCCCCGATACTTGCACAGAGTGTAGGCAATTACATAATATAAAATAAATCGGAACAGAAATATCGTGTCTTGAAATCCTTTACATCGTTGGCATTATATTTTCGGAAAATTTTCGCCTACCCGAGTTCCATCCAAGTTCACTAGGTTCTGCTAGGGCACGACTACAGTTCTAAGTCCCTGTTACCAACTCGACGGTTTGACATCCATTGACATCTAGCCAACAGTGGCGTATCTTGGACCACCTTTAGAATGCCTACACCACCCACTGACATCAACGATGTGGAACTAAATGTAAAGGCTCCACGGGATGGTGGACCGCCACATGCGCTTTGGTAGACAAATACAAGCATTATCAGGATTCCCATCGAGACGAGAGAATGGCGTCTCCAGTATCCGACCGGGGCCAGGGAATAGGAAATAGATCGCCGCGGTGCGGGATACGCTAGCGTCGGTGTAGGGTGAGTGGGACACTACTGTAGGAAAGACGCCCGGCTGATTGGCCGTCCGTTGATGCATCATCGCAGCCAGACCTTGCTACATGAGGAGGTTTCTGCATTGGCGCCACCGAGAACCGCCGAGCACCGCCGATGGCCGCCGATAACCGGATGTATGAATGATGCCAGAGCTGCTGACATGCATAAAATTCAGTGATACCAAGGCATGCGCCAGGCTGAATTAGATATCATATGATGATCCGTCGTGGGGTGATTGGACCAGACGGTATAGAAGACCTGTAGCGGTGGCTACTCCGGTACCACCAGGCAACGAATATTTTCGTGCTGTGGTGTAGTTATGGTGTAGCGAGGCGGTATCCGTTTGAGTTTCGGTACTCTCGTGAGCTATCGTTTACGAGCTCAGGCGGCCCCAGCTCCAGATATTCAGTCCGACCTTTGTCCCTTTCGTGACGGGGAGCCCAGCGTGCCACGTTTCCTGCCAACCTTTGCCTGTACCATCAGGACGGAAGTTCTCCCAGAAGACGGCATTGCCAGGTACAGCTTTGAAAGTGACACCTGTGACGGGCTCACCCTCTTCCTTCTTCGCATTGTCGCTGCCGGGATTGGCCGAGTCCGGATCGGAGCACTCAACCCAACGACACCATGGCTGGTCTGGACCATTTCGCTGCAAGCGAGGGAATTCTGTGCCACCACCCTCAATATCATCGGCCTTGACCCAGACCATGAAACTACTAACGCGCCCCCAACCTCGGGCGCCAGAACCCCAGTCGAAGTGATGTGTGTACTACGATAGCAGTTAGAAAATAACCCGAGGTAGGGAACTCTGGCAAATTAAGCTAACATGTTGACTTGGCCCGTATCTCTGGGTCCTCAAACGCTCGATCCAGAGGTCGTCTTGCCACCCTTGAAAAGAACGGGCGCGTGCCTCGATGCAACGCACAACGTTGGTGCGCGGGATCAAGGCGACCTCAGAGTCTCGAATCTGCACGTCCCGCTGCGTCTTGTCACCATCATTTGTGATGGTCGAGGGCTCGAAAAGAGGCTCGCTGTGTCCAGGCAAATTAGCTCAGATACATCCTGTTGTCGATTTAAATTTCAGGCACATGGATAGATATATGTATAGTTATACACTATGGTGTAAGTTAAAATAACGCATATGCATCGGAGAGAAAAGTCACCTGATCTGAAGAAGATGCTTTCGCTCATCTAGCGAGAGGAAATTCTCGATGTACACCACGAGAGGCGCCTTGGAGAGGATATGCACCGAATAAGCATCGGGAGAGCAGCCCAGAGGTAGTGTCTCATTGCCTGTGTCGATAGCCAATAGGGATTCATTTATCTGTGGTCGTGGGGTCCGGGGGAGCCTCCGTGGCTCTTGGCCGGCTGTCAAATATTTGGTAACGGGATCATAGAAGAGGAAGACGAATGCAAGGCCGGCTACAAAGTAGAAGAACATAACGCCGACTAGTACTGTAACACGACGGAACGGTCGGGAAAATCAGTAAGGTGAAGCCTCCCGTTTTAGAGCCACGGCGCGTGGTCCCATGGTTACAATTGCCAGGGTTGGTGGGACTACGGAGACTACGGCCAATCACAGGCAACTTTTATCGAATGACTGTGCATACCATAGGTACACAGTTCTTGAATACCCATCATTCCAATAGAGAAACCGATGAATTGTTGCGTCATCTTCTTTGATAGGAGGAATGTATATTCAGTACCGAAATGGGGGATTTACTGCTGCTTCTTGTCGCTCTCTGTCGCTGGCTTCTTACTACCATGTCCCGTCCTCCAATACACTGATGCCAACTTGAATATGATATATGCAAATCCTACAAGCACCACAGCAGCCGTTCCGGTACCAACCCACTGTGTTTTGTTCAAATCAAGAACCGGGACCCTGATTTGATGATTCAGATCACCCTTTCCTTCCAATTCCGGAGTTACGTGCCAGAACAGTGTTCGTGGCCCAAATAAGCCATCATAGCCCAGATTGGCCCGGTCAAACGGGCTGTTTACGAATTTAGTTCCCTCTTCGGTATTACAGGCCCAGAATACAGCCGGCCATGGAACATTAATAGAACTATATCCACCCTCCGCGGGCGATAGATATCGAAGGTGAAGCGGGATCTCTGCTGTCCACGGTGAATCATCCTGTATACTAGGAGGCTGTAGCTCTAAAAGTACACTAGACCCCCATAATTTCATTGCGTAGTCAGGTGCCTCGAGGTCAACTGGCTGGCTGATATAACGTAACGCTGTCAAGTTCTTGGAGGACAAGAACAGCTCGTCTCCAAGTTGATACTTGTCAGCGAATATAGTTCGCGGTAAAGTCAGATACGCATGCAGAGAGCAGGACGAATCCTGTAATGGCGGTTCTCTGGAGTTGATTCTAAGCTGCAAGGTTGGGTGCAGGCCCAATGGATGGCGATACGTGGCCGAAAATGTTGAGCCGGCATCTTTGTGTCGCGAAGGAAATGAAAACAAAACGGGGGAAGGTTTCGTATCATCACCCAGGACTGTCAGTAAGCCAGTAACGCCCAATTCGTGAGGCTCCAGGTGTGGAGGTGAGTCAGGCGTCAAAATGCCGACCTCAGTTCTATGGTCTGGATAAGAATCAACGAGCAGCTTTTGGTGTTGCTCTGGCCACCTAGTTGTGATCTTCACAGCGTGAGAAATGGTGTCGTAGGATAAGTCAAGAGACACGGCGTTCCCAATTTCTTGAGCCCAATTTTTGCAATCTGAACCCCCAGGAGCACACGCATACTGCTCGGCATATATAGCCAAGTTGGTTAGAGTATCCAACGGTTGGAAATATTGGAAGGTGGTCGAGTGCGAGAATCGGTCCGTGGGAAGCTTGGTAAACGACTCCTTCAAGGTGTTAGGGAGTACATAGAATAATATTTCGCCCTTGATTCACTAGAGCTACCTACAGATGGCGATGAACAGTCTAGATCTCCAAATGCAGCGCGAAGCTGTGCGCATAGTCGGGCACTTTAACAAGTTAGCGACAGTGTAGAGAGGATCTGCGCTGTTGCCTACGAATCTGCGGCGCTGGCCGTCTGTGGCGTGTAGAAGGTATGTAGCCCAGGAGGTAACCTCGAGTTCCAAGGCCCGAGGGTATCGTGGGCTTGTGGCGTACCCCAACGGATGTGTAGCTCATGAATCTCGTGGAGGAGTTCCTGGAGTTCGGCGGGGAGCTCTTCGAGAGCTAGCGTGACGCGGTGCTCACGAACAGCGACCAGGTCCGGACCGGATATCGAGCGATCGCGAATCTCGAGGGAAGAGGGCTCGATGCCATGTTCATTCCTATGGAAAAAGGTAATCCGATGTCGCATATTGAACTAAGTATTATGAAATATCTACTTATGTAGGATGTTGATGGTTTCCAAGCTCCAACTGTAGCTGTCTTAGAATTATAGGCAGAGATGCAGCTCTAGGTACCTACCGGTAGCTTTGGTCACTAGTCCCCTAGCCCCACCACCATCAGCTGGTCATCAGGGCATTGATCGGGGGGGCAAACCTGACTTGATAATTACAGGGCAGGGTAAGATGATACCGGGTAGGCTGTTTCTGTGTATTTTAGGGAAGCATGACTCTTTTAAGTTACATCTCTTCATGAGCATCTATGTTAGATGATCAACCTCTAGGCACTCAAGCGATGCGACTATATGCCTTAACATCCATCCCTAGCACAACTCCCTTCCACATCTCGTCCCAAGCGCGGGCATTCTCCCACTTTTTCCCCCCTGCAAAGCGGCTCAAAGCATCTTCAAGCCGCCAAGCACCAACGACGACAAACTCATCTCTACCCTCTTCCCCCTGATCTTTCTCAACCTTCCAACCACCCGTATGCTCAAATCCCGCACTAGTGACTAACAGTTCCTTCACCTCATTCCAGATCTTCTCAACCTGTTCCCTCTTCCCTTCTTCTATCCCAACACTGATCCTCAATATGCTCAAAAGCCCCGCGTCGAGTGTTTCCTTGCTGAACATCTGCACCCCCTTGACGTGGAAGAACTTGATGTCCGAGACTATGGCGTGAGAAGCGATCGCCGTCATAGCCTGCCGGTTTTCTTTGCCGGCTATGCACTCGGCGTGCTGCGCGGGCGAGTCCCAGTGCGCCGTCACGAGCACGATGCCTCGGTCCTCACGCTGCTGGTACAACGCGGCGCCGCGGGCGGCCGGGGGTCCGGACGGGAGCGTTGAAGATGCATATGCTGCGGCCCACTGTTACTGGATTAGTATAATAAGTAGTCTGAAGATTCTCTGCGTGAGCCTAATTATCGTAGCGAGCCAAGTACGGATGAGAAGTGCGAAACGGATAGGCCGTGTTGGGATCGTATCAAGGTATCCTATGCACGTACTTCGCTCTGGGCTTCCATGCCTTTTTTGCCAGCCTCGAGGAACGCCGGCGGGATAGACCCCGGTGTTGCGGAAGGGATCCAGGCTAGCTCTGTAACAGGCATTTTTAGGTACAAGTATTACTAGTAACAGACGAGCGGGGGAAGGGGATAGTCAAAAGATCCTGGAGTTCGATGGACTAAAAAAAGGGCAAAGAGTGTTTGATATTTATAACTAGGTAGTGAACAGCGGTCTACAATAGGCACAATCTTCAAGCCGTATATCAAGTCGACGTACAACGTTTATAGCAACATATCGCCGTAGGGATCTAGCTCTTACGCAATAAACCTGCTGCCTCCGCCTTAGGCGGACCCAGCCAACCATAACGGCTTAGGTATACTTTAAGTGATATAATGCGGCACAGATGGGAGAGCAATCACAACCCTATAAACATATCTATTAAGTAGTGAACCGTGAACACGACCCCTTATCGGATGTACTCTATTATACTTAGACTGACATACAGTAGAACGAGTTGATCTTCACTCTGCGCCCGAGTGGCTCTGCTTGTCTTGAAGCATGCCACCGTCAAGTCCGCAATGAAGCCAAACCTGAGACATAGCATAGCCACGTGCCTCCAAGGAGTAGTGATAATGGCAGAGGTAATGTACTACATATAGCATAAAGACACGGCACAAATTATTTGATGAGGTCGTCAACTAAATGTTCTGTCGAGGAGCGCCGAGCAAAATTTGATCGAGTGGACACTACCGTCATGCGTATCGGCCCCATGTCCTCCTCCTCTTGATTACCATGGATGAATATGGTACTGTGCTCGGACCACGAGCTTGATCCATGTTTCTTTTTCTCTGGCTGGGTTAGCACCCTTATGTTTTCAATGCAAAGTTGGTGAAAGTGCTGGATCCTAATCCCAGCGGCGGCCCTCTCGCTCTGCTTCTATTCGCCTCATACGTTCTTCGTCGTCGACACTGACAGGTTCGCTGCGGCGGCTCTTCCTACGACCAGCCCGGTCATCGCCGGCATCACGGCTGCGCTTCGCACTACTTCGGCCGGCGAGACCGGCCATACCAGCAATTCGCTGCGCTTCCTTCAAAAGACGCTCTCTATCGCGAGCCTCTCGCTCGAGTATGTGTGGGTCTTTTGCTGGCGCGCTAGATGTTGACTTCTGACCACCCGTGGCCGACGACTGAGAGGCGCGGCGGGGTGCCTCATTCTCGCGTCTCTGCACGTCGGATGAACGGCCACTCGCACCTCTAATTTCAAGGCCGGGCATACTGCCGGCACCTTTGATTGAAAAGCTGCCTCTAGGACCAGTAGGGGGATTGAAGCTTTTCTCTGACGATTCTACTGGAGTGGGAGGCTCAACAGTGGACACTTTACTATCATGGCTCCGATGTTCTTTATCAACCTCACGAGAACGCTCCTTGTCTCGTGTGCGATCACGGTCTTTCTCACGTTCCCTATCCCGTTCTCGATCATCGTCTCGGTCACGATGAGATGAACGATGATTAGGTTTCCGATGGCGATCATGATCGCTGTCCCTACCTCTATCCTTGTCGCGTTCCCGCCGTTTCTCATCGCGATCTCTGTCTCTGTCTCGGTCCCTTTCCCTTTCCCTATCTCGGTCACGTTCACGTTCACGTTCACGATCACGGTCACGGTCACGGTCACGGTCGCGTTCTCGATGACTGCGGTGAGTTAAGCGCTTATGCTCGCGTTCTGCAGGAGATGCAGATCTAGGCCGCTCATCATACTTGTCCCCCCCTGAACGGCCTTTGTGATCATCGTCGTCTCTGGTAGAGCGCCGTTTGCTTCTATGCTTTCTACGGCGGTGATCACCATCGCGACTAATGTCCGAGACAGAGGGAGAGCGGTGCCGTCTCTGCTTGCGAGACTCTTTACGATCGCGACTGCGACTGCGACTGCGACTGAGATTGCGGCTGTGGGTCGGACTTTGACTTCTCGATATGCTATGAGTTCGGGAACGTCCACGTCCTTTATCAAGATCTTTTGCCCCGTCCTTCTCATCTATGCCATGCTCTGGTTGGCGGTCATGTTGACGACGATCTTTGTCCTGCGGAGAACTACTCCGCGACTTTGGCCGCTCCTCCACGGGGCTAGCCACAACTGGACCATTAGTGTTTATACTGGGAGTTTTCTCATCCGTAATATAACCACGGGCTTTTAAATGATAAAGGCTAGTGTTAGGAAGACCTTGGCGCATGGCCTTAGGACCAGTAGGTGCATTTAGAGGGACATCAGGAACAATCCGCTGTGGCGGCGGCACTGAACCCATGTGTCCAGTGTCATTTGCTCGTTGATGCATAGCAGAGACATCACCATCGGTATTCGTGTTGTCACCTTGAGTCTCTTCGGATCCAGGTACACGCTCCTTGACTACCTGATTTTGGGTCTCTGATGCCCCGCTGTCGCCTCCTTGTGTAGCAACAACATTCTGCCCATCTTGACCCACTGGCTGTCCGTCTTGGGATTGGTCTGCCCGTATCGTCCTTCCAAATTCATCAACATTGCCTGATGTGGTGTCGATAGCCTGCGACGTGTTATTGTATTGGCCACCAGCCCAAGCATTGCCTTGATGGTTATAACTGTGGTGATATCCACGACCATAACCTCCGTAATACCCACGACCACGGCCTCTAGCCCGAAACCCAAAATTGCCTCGGCGATGGTCATTGAACTGGTTGTGATGGCCGTAATTACCTGTACGAAAATTTGCGTTAAAGTTGCCAAAATCACCATTACCCATGCCAGGAGCATTTGGATTGAAATTATCTTGGCCGACGTTCCATGATTGCTGTCCGTTCCAGTCATCGCCGCCACCATTGAATCCATTCATGCCCATATTCATGTTCATGCCGTTCATGCCCATGCCTTGCGCACCGAAACCACCATTCATCAACATGTTCTGCATCATCATTGGATCCATCATTCCTGTACGTCGCAAATTAGCAGCTGCTCCTTACTCACGTAGCGAGAAAGGACGAACCCATCATCGGGAATGAACCGAACGTGGCAGGATTCATGCCATTTTGCATTGCCATCATCATCTGCATTTGGGTCATGTCTCCATTGCCGAAATTCATATTGAAATTATTATTCATGGGGTCGAAACCAAAATTCATGCCAGATTTTTCCGATTGATCTGCGCCAACTTCAGCCACAGCATCGCCCTTTTCTCCATCTTCGCCCGTGTTCTCCTCAGTTGCGTGGCCTTGCGGACCAGATTCCTCTGCTTCCTCAATTTCAGCATTTTGCTCCTCAGGTGGATTGCCATTTATTTCTGCCTACAAAGTCGTTAGCATCATTCATAATTATGGGCACCAAAAGCTACTAACTGCATAGGACTGGCTATTAATGATCTCATCGGTAGCCGCTTTGTTTCCAGGATCAACCGAAGAATCTGCAACTTGCGCCGTCGCACTGTCTGGCAGATATTCTGAATCGGCTGGCTCCGGGGCGGAGGGTTCTGTGGCGGGAGGATCTACCGGCCCCTGTGTTTGTGTTGGTGTCGGTGTGGGAGTCACATGAACGGGAGTCGTAGGCGCAGAGCCGTTAGTCTTAGGCCGTGTAGCCTCGCGCCTCCTCTCTTCCGTCTTCAAGAAAACCCTAATGGTGGTTCGAAGCGATTTGTAGACGGTACAATCGGCGCCCGAAACGGGGGTATGCTCGCAAACTGGACACGAGGATGGTAGAGTGGCCTGGCCTAGAATAGGCATTAGCGTTAGATTTCTCCTTTCTAGACTTCACGTGAATGGGGCGAGCCTACAATTTTCACAAATAGCGGTTTCGCAACATGGCAACCGGAAGGCGTTAACAGCTAACTTGCTGCAGATAGCGCATCGTAATTTCGTAGGTAACTCATCCTGTGTGAGGGAACTACAGATCATTGAGTATATAGGTTTACCTAAATGCCTAAAAAGGCGTTGGGGAATAACGTACCTTGCCAGCTCGAGCTGGGTGGGATTGAGAGTCACCATGCTGAGGACAAATGATGTTGCAATTCTCTCAACGCACGCGCGAGAATATTGGGGGGATTGGAGAAAGAGAGAGAGAAAGAGAGAAAAGTCGCCTGCGATATGTGTAGGGTGTTGGAGTGCTGTGGATGGCTTGTCTACGCGACAAGTGTCGATTCCATTCAACATGTGCCGATGCCCTGCGTCCGTGTCACGAGTGACTGGTCGAGGCACCTTTTTATAATGGCACAATGGCGCTGAGGTGAATTGTTTAGAGGACAAGCTGCACCATTGTTTGTTTGACGCGCAAGTAAGCAACTAGAGCGATGCTATATGCGATGCTTGCTGCGTGAGGGAAGAAGTTTGAGAACAAAGTGGAGCCTTGGTAATGATGGTGCCACTTGGGAGATGTAGCATTTAAGCCATATTTGCACGTATCCAGAAATATCAATTAAGCTAGTTATTACTAATCGCTATCACTACTAGGTAGGCCAGGTACAACTTTGATCTCATCAACATTTCAACTTAGGTACCTACATTGCTTATAGGCACCAACACGTAGTCTGGTAGGCACCTGGGTGGCATAGGTAAACGGTGCCGCCTTTTTAGATAGTCTCATAGTTTCAATAGCCCAACACAACTAATAGGTATCTAGTCACATCACTGTCTTGCAGAACGAAGCATATAAAGGATAGTGGGTATTGAATAATAAGAATGCGTGGTCTTATACTGTTGTTAGGTTCACTCACTCCTTACGTGCTGTTAATACATCAAGAGAGGACAAATCCATGTGTGACAGATACCGGGTCCCCAAAAAGCAACCTTCGCTCCAATATTACATGTCGAAAATGATGAATAGCCCCTGGCCAACTGAAATATGCCCCTCTATTCCGGAGCAACTCGTCCACCCACTGTTCTCTAGCAGGCACACCCCTCCTTAGCAGCCTCTCTAGGCCCGTTGAGATTCACCCGCTGTTCCTCTCCGCCCCGGCTGACGGCATTTGACGCTCCGGGGCCTCTCGTGCTTTTTAACGATGTTTCTGGGATAGCGTTGGCAATGGCCGTGAATACATCTGCCACGTTGTAGCCAGTCTTAGCGCTGGTCTCGAAGAAGAGAAGGCTCTCCTCCTCAGCATACGACTTGGCCTCTTCGGTTGACACTTTTCGAGCATCTCCCGAGTCTTCGCCCTCAACACCCTCACTGTCGCCATCGCCCCGCCCTGACTCGCCGTCGTTTGTGAGATCGAGTTTGTTACCGACTAACGCGATGACAATGCCGGGTGATGCTTGTCTCTGGAGCTCGGCTACCCAGTGTCTGGCCTTGACAAGGGAGGTAGGCTTGGTGAGATCGTAGACGACGAGTGCGGCTTGGGCATTCCTGTAGTACATGGGCGCGAGCGAGGCAAACCGTTCTTGTCCGGCGGTGTCCCAGATCTCGAACTTGATCGTCCGTGAGGGAAGGTTGCACTTCTGGGTCAGAAAGGCAGCTTGTTAAAGAGAGTATCATGTCAGCGCAAGTAGATTGATGCAAGACTCGATCGCAAGATTTGCGACATACCGCCAATTGTGGGTTCCTTGTTCTCCTGGAAATCATTGTTGACGAATCGCAGCACTAGTGAAGACTAGTGTAACAGTGGCATATCAGCATTCACGTCAAGCATCAAAGTGAGCTGTGGTTGGGAATGTTATTACCTTTCCGACGGCTGCTTCACCAAGCAGGACCAGCTTCACGCTGCTGCTTGGTTTGGGAGCATTTGAATCGGCCATGTCGTCAATGCAGTTGTAATAGGGTCGCCAGCGAGTAGAAGAGTATAGAGAAATGGAGAGGATCAAATAGAAGAGTGTGAATCTAGTGTAGGATGCTAGGCAACAGATTGAGACGGATTAGGTGTAGCTGAAGTGTCCACAGGAAAAGTCGGGGACCTGAAATCGGGAAGGTCTTGTTGGATGTCGAATGACGACGCTTAGGACTCGATATGGAGGAGATAGAGAGAGGTACCTACGGCCCTACGGTTAGTAGGTAATGTAAGAGGACGGGGGCAGGGGGCAGGGGCCTGCAGGTACTATTCCATAAATGGACTAGCGAGTTAGATATCGGAACATCAGCGGACCGACACCGCCTAAGCAAGCGTGCATTAGCAGCTGCGAGGGTCGAAGGCCCCCGCCAAAGAGGCAACGGCAGAAAAAAAAAAGTTCAGGTGAAGAGAACTAACCAGCTTGAAGTCTCAAGTCTGCTCTGCACCTTTACTAGCAGAAGGAATCGGGCGCCTACGTTCGCTGCAATACTTCGCCGCATTCCTCACTCGATTGATTTTCCCCAAAGTTATTTCTCATAAATCCAACTTACGTTACTACGATATCACGGGGAGAAACAAGATTTACACTTAGAACTCTACCTCCAGCATGGCGCCTTCAGAGGCTCGCAAGAAGGGTTTATTCGATGATAGCGACGATGACTCGGATGGTGGAGCAAATCTCCAAATCAACGATGCATACGCAAAGCGTTTCGAACACAACAAGAAGCGAGAAGAGCTTCATAGACGTCAGTTCAATCATTACCAGTTAACCCCTGTCTATAAAGCTGATTTGTATTAGTGGAGGAGAAATATAAGTCAAAACAAGCCAATGGCAGCAACCCGAAAGGAAAAGACGACGGCGATGACGATGACGAGTCTTCTTCAGACGAGGAAGAAGATGATGATGGATTCCTAGCCACTGAAGAGCTGGACGCCCAAATATCTGCTACCCTCCAAGCCATCAAAAACAAAGATCCCCGGGTATACGACGGCAAGTCGACCTTCTACACGCCCATAGACGAAGATCCACCTGCTGGTCCCGCTGCTTCAAAACAGAAAAAAGAAAAACCCGTCTTCCTTCAAGATTACCATCGAGAAAGGCTTATGCGTGGTGATACGGGCGGCGACGATCAGGACCAAGAAGCTCAGCCGCAAACATACGCAGAGGAACAAGATGATCTCAAGAAGTCTCTTCAAAATGAAATTCAGGCACAGCTGAAGGCCGCTGGTAACGACGAGGAGAGCGACGAGGACCAAGATTTTATCAAGGCTAAAAAGGGGTCTCAAGCCGCCCCCGCGAATAGTGTTCACCCGTCGCGAGCTGCGAAGATCAAAGTTCCAGTACCCGATGTCAAAGAGGCTGATAAAGACCCCGAGCTTTTCCTATCCAACTTCCTAGCTTCTCGTGCTTGGGCTCGAGGGGAGGGCAATGGGTGGCAACCTTTCGAATCTGATGGAGAAGAAGATGAAAAGGCTGATGAATGGGAAACTGCATACAATATGCGCTTCGAGGATCCCAGCAAGAGTAATGAGGTTCTAAGGTCATATGCTCGTGATGTTACCACTTCTATTTCCGTCAGGAGAGAAGAGAAAACTGGACGAAAGCGCCAACGAGAGCTCGAGAAGGAGAAGCAGGAGGCAGAGAAAAAACAAAGAAAGGAAGAGCGTGCCCGCTTACGAAGGCTGAAGCTGGAAGAAGCTGAAGCTAAGCTGGAAATGATCAAGAAGGCTGCTGGCCTCAGGGGCAAGGGGCTGAAGGATGAAGAATGGCAAAAGTTACTTGAAGGTGCCTGGGAAAACGATCAATGGGAGGATGAAATGAAGAAATTTTTCGATGATGAATACTATGCGGAAGGGGATGAAGGCTCCGGTGATGAGGACGCCCCCGAGGGATCGAAGAAGAAGAAGAAGCCGAAGAAACCAAAGTGGGATGATGATATCGACATCAAAGATCTAATTCCCGATTTTGAGGACGAGGAACGTCAAAAGTTTACGCTCACGGATGATGAAGCAGCAGAGGAAGAGCTAGAAGACGATGAAGACGCTCCAGCAGCTAAGCGACAGAAGACTACGAAGGAACGGAAGAAAGAGCGATTAGCAAGCCAAAAAGAAGCGCGTAAAGAGCGCGCGAAGCTAGAGGCCCTCGTCGACGCACACATGAGTTTAGAAAATCCGGAGGTACTTGCCTCGTCTTCGAAGAACACAGGCCTACCTAGCTTCAGGTATATAGATACAAAACCCGAAGCATTTGGCCTCACGACACGCGACATCCTCATGGCATCAGATGCGGACCTAAACAGCTTTGTGGGCCTCAAAAAGCTCGCCCACTGGAGAGATCCAGAAAAGCAAGCGAAAGATCGTAAGAGGCTCGGCAAGAAGGCCCGGCTACGGCAGTGGCGCAAGGATACTTTCGGTCCTGAGTTCGAGCGGGAACCGCCAGCACTCAATTTCAGCAAGTTCGAAAAGGAGAAGACTACTACTATTGACGACGAGGACGGCGGTAATATTATCGAGGGCTCGAAGAAGAAACGCAAGCGGTCACGGCCAAAGAAGGAAGGTAAGGGGAAGGAGATCACGACTACGGAATAGCTTCAGATAGATGACTTGTACAACAACTCTATATAGTAACTAGCCATATGTACTCGTATGAAATGTAGATATACCCAACGAAAGGCCGAGAAAGGCGAGAAGCTAAACATCGAGTTTACTTACCTACACCTTGCTCAAAAATCATGAATCATCTGTTTGACGCGAAACACCATACAATGTCACGCCATATTCCAATAGTTAGAACGTCCTCCCGATGCGTTCCACCGTAGGCGCGGTAAAACCCCTCGCGGCCGACGATTCCATTTAGCAAATCTTCGAAAAAATTGATGCGCTATGCCGATGGACCCATAGCCTGTCCCTAAAGAGGAGCGTGTTGTTAGTGTTCGTGGTGTCGGTCAGGGCAGCGGCGTCGAAGTCAGTCGAGACTGTATAGAAGCCGCTCTACCAAGGCTCAGTTCCTCGGTCGTGTCGTAGAGGCCCTTTGGCGTGTTCCAGCGCTACACCATGGTTACGATGTCGCCCTTATCTGCGTGCGCGATAGCGTTTTCGGCTGCCGTGCTAATGGTGCTGCGTTCGACGCGCGACGGTAATAAGTACTCGGTTAGTATACTATCGTATTGGATTATGCTTACTATCCCCAATTTCTCATAATGTCATTCCTCACACCCTTGCGCCGTATACCCCCGAATAGTGAATGCTGAGATTATACAGCGCTGGTGATGCTAGCCTTTCTATCCTATTTACGGCAAGTTGCGAAGCAAAGCAGACAGCTCGAGAAAAAGGAGAGATACGAAGTTGACTCCATTTTCTTAACAATCTTAGGAATAATGACGTGATGTAGAATGTTTGACTGAAGATATAAACGGCCTGTAACGGATTATTAGATTCCCCCCCTTCTTTGCCGAGTGGCTAAGACCAAAACACCAAATCCAAGAGAAGCAGTCACTTCCTACTTGAATAGAGAGTGTTTATGATATCTGATACCAATTACTCCATGCTACCAGTTCATACAAGATTAAGCATCTAACACTGTAGCTGTCCTGCCTGCAGAAAATAATAGCCCCCTCGCGCTGATGTGTGCTTAGTAAAATGCACACTGCTAATATCGGATATTCAGATCTCGCTTGCAGGTACTTGCTTACACAAAACGCGAGGTTATTTATTAGGGCGTGTAATAACCACTGAATTAGAGTCCGGAGAGGTGGCGAGCTCGTGATAGTTATCAAAGTGCCTAATGTACTTGAGCACACGAAATAAAGGTGTTCTTCTATTCACGGATCCATACGTCGAAATTCATCAGGCATCCTAGGCCGAGATGGCAGGAGAAGCACACAGGTTACAAGGAGCAATGAAAATTAAGTATCGATAACGCTTTAAGGAGACATTATTAATACTAGCACGTACTAATCGGTCGAAGACAGAAGTTCCGATAACCCGCGTTTCCAATTAATGAGTCTGTCAGTCTTTCATGGCTGTATTAGGAGCTTATAATAGCACTACACGACTTCTCACTCCTGGCGGCCGGGGTGAACCCGCGTCTCTTTAAGCTATGCCTCATGGCTTACCAGAACGTCGACGATTTGTAGACTCCTTCTTAGCTGCCGGGATTCCCAAAGCGGCCATAAACTCTTCATTTAAGATCGTCTTGTCATACAAGGGTAGACACACCCAGTCTGCATATTCCTTCTCAGCTTTGTAGTAGTGCTTCATTTCACGTTGAATCTATTTTGCGGCGTGTTCCGCACGGATACCCGGGACCTCAAAGGGAAATAAGTGACCGTGGCCCTCGAGAACAACCTCAGCAACCCTGCCGGCCGCCACTCCCCCGCTACCGTTACTACCGCTTCCACACGCCCGTACGGTTTCCGACCTGCTCGATGGTGGTAGGGTTATGTCACTAGACCCGCCGAAGACCCAAAGGACTGAGGGCCGTACGTGTGGCAGTCGTTCCACAACCATATGACCCTCACTCCAGTAGAAGGGGAAAAGATGACGCACGTCTGCTGGTATGTTCATAGCCGGGTCGAAGTCTGGCGCACCGTCTCGGTCGACGGTCCCGTCAGCCTGCACGTATGGGTAGAGGGGTCTAAAATAGGTAAATGTCTCTTGGTGGCGTGACGTAACTAATGTTACTTTGTTGCTAGCAGTAGTATCACCTGGAGTCTGGCGGTTTGCTGGCATATCGCGGATTGAGTGTTTGACCCAGGCATCAAGAACCCGGGGATCCCAGGAGAAAAAGCGTGATCGTCGGAAAGATTGAACAGCCGCCTCTCGCGAAGGCCAGGAGTCACGGCGAGAGGCACTGAGGCGGACTCCCTTCATGGCGCCGGTTTCTTTAAGCGAAAATATGTTAATGCCAGGATCGAATAGAATAAGAGCGCTAAATAAACGAGCGTGCATTAGCGATAACTGTGCAAGAATATTCGCTCCAAAAGAATGGCCTATCCCGACAATCGGTCGTGGCATTTCGCTGCGGAAAACGTTTGTCATGTGTAGAAGGTCGCGAGCGTGATCAAGCCAGCCATGGTCGTTGCCGAGCAGCTGCTCGTTCAGCAAGCCGCTTCTGCGACCGGGCATATAAGTCGCACCATAAAGGCTCATAGACTTCTTTCGGAAATCCAATCCCGTATGCTCCAATGACCGTAACGTCGCCGGGTTGCGGATCAAGATTATCCTTTGGCCTATATTGTTTGATGTGAATGCGTAGGACGGCTTCCTGCGAAGTCCCCGTAGCTCTAGGCCACTCTCGCAGATGCTGCCCGGGAATAATATGTTCTATGACTTCGAAAGGGGAATCCATTGAGTGTTGCTCTAGTGAGTTCAATTTAAAGACGGATACTATGGGAAGCAACTTAGTGTGAAATCAGAAAAAGGCGTCGTTTGAGTAAGAAACGTTTCCTAGCCCGAAGAAAGCTTCCCAAACGTGAGACAGGCGAGACAACCAGATCAAGAAGGGGGAGCACTCGGTTGGATGCTCCTAGGTATTGTGTGGCCAATCACCGGTAGACTGCGTGTTTCTTTAGGTACCTCGGTATTTATGGTAAGCGGTTATCAATGCGTCACCACCGACCGTCATAGTTGAGGGTCGATATGCTTTAATGTAACGGCTACCTACCATTCGATGGTATTGATTTTCGGTTTTGTGTTCTCTTCCCGGTACCTAGATATTTATGTTATGGGGCAATGTGACAAGGGCTTGGCTGTGTAACAGAACGCGGACGATATCTTTTCTTTTATGAAAGGGGGGGCAACCATGTTGGGGCGGCCTAGGGACAGCGTCCTCTTGGGCACTGTCTATGATAGCTGTTAAGATATCTCTGATAAGAGATTTATAGGATCAAGAACATTCACACCAACAATTTCCCTTACAACTAGTAGGTAGCGAGCATTTGATGTTGTTTGGAAGGGTGCCAAACCCCTCCTCGACATTGCTATAGATGCGCAATGCTCCGATCTGTTCGCGTACGGGGAGCGTGACAGTGATATTGAGTGGGCTAAATTTGCCATCCTTTCGTGCCGTAGCAATATCCTTGAGCGTTCGGATGACTCAATTGTACAATTTGGTCTCCGACGGTTGTCGGTGCGGGTGGATAGAAGTGAAAGCCTCGATAACTTTCTGAATGCTCAGACCTCGTTTGGCCGGGTAGTTGTTGAGCCAACTAGACACTCCGCCAGGATCGCTATTCCATCCGAACCGTACCGCAATGGATTGGCCCTATACTAGAAGACCTTGTTTTAGCTCATCAACAAGTGTCTATAGAGCGTAACTCCGTTACCGATAACCCTCTCATTACCCCTGAAGGAGAATGTCTTCACAGAGGGAATTTCCAGGCCAAGTCGGTAACATCAGCAATAGAAAAGGCACAGCAAGCCACCCAAGGCATAAAAACGCATGCTTTTCAGCTAATGCACAGAGCTTATTAACCCTGCTACGAATTGAGGCTTGCCTCCAAACCTAGTTGCCGACGAACCTAGCGTGTCTCTCGTCTTCAAAGGCACTGACCTGTATATCACGGCACTCACAGCCGAGTTGAGGCTTCTGGCGAATCCCATCAACCACGTCCAAACAGCAGAGATGGGAAACCAGTCCCTGAATTTACTGGCTCTTATATCCGCCCGCTATACACACACGGCGAACGAAGTCCTTTCTTAGCTTGCCGCTTTCCACCTGATTGCCGTGTGCCAGGCTTCAGATCTCCGTGCTATGCATATCTGCTTCATCGAGCTCTGCAAACCGCAATTTACGGAATTAGTCGCCAAGTACTACATGTCAGTTGAGCACCCCGAGTTGTTATCAAGTCCACTAGATCTGACAGTTAACAACAGCTCGACACTAAATGCAAATGAACTATCGAACCATGTCACATCCGAACATTCGCTGGGCACCTCGAGCTCGGAAGAGGTCACTGCGCCTGTCAGCGGATTCATAGAGCCCTTCTGGAACGAGCTTTTGCTATCGCTCGAAGCAACGGCGAGTTTGGAACTGCCTAAGCGTTTTGACGTCGTCGCGAAGTCTCTGCGCCTGAGTGTACTCGATAACCCGACCTTGAGCCGCGACCCAAAGCTCGTCGGACGGCTTGAGAGCTTCACCGAAGCGCTCTCTCCCTCGCTACACGACACGTGGTGCGCGAATAGAGACGCCTGCCTCATACACAGTGATACCACACACCTGCTTGGCAGGGCGTCGAAAGTAATATATACATTCCTACGCCATACTTTGAAAGTGCCGATGCTCGCGTCGACGAAAATTATGACCCCTACTACGCAAGATGCAGAGAGCACGCAGGCGCCGACCGTTGGCTCGTATACGGGGGCCGTCTACCGTGCTCTGAGAGATGGCATGCTAATTGAAGCCGTAATAGGTCTTTTACCGCCGCGAAAATGATCGGGTCTTGCGGGTCTTTATAGTATTTTGTGGCTGGTAGATGACTATCACATAGAGAGAAAGAAAAAGGTAAGTAGTTTAGTTAGTCACTACTGGGACGCGTATGGATAGCGGAGCATGAGATGGGTCTTGGTGTTGAGAAGCGTGGCATGCATAATGGCTGGTTTCTTGGCAAGGTACATCGAGTAGAACGCCTCCGAGGCTCTAGGTTAGGTACACTGCGACTAGAATGCCTGTAATTTGTCTTTTGCTTTTATCTTTATATTCTGCTCTCTGATGTTAACCTCCTGTCGCCTTTGCGCTCATATTCGACTTCGCCCGCTTTGTTTGCGGAGCGGCTTCCTGGGAAGCCGGTCCGGTTGCGCGATCCCGTGATTGATAACTCGAATCTGGTTTGGAATAAAACGGTCACTTTTTGTTTGTTTCGGTGTGTAGTTCCCGCCTCTAAAAAATCTAATGAATCAAGTTCCAAGACATGTTTTCTCTCTTTCCTTTCCTCCAAAAAAAGAAAAAAAAAAAGCCGATGTGCTATGCCGAGGAGCCCATGGTCTCATCTCATATCGTACCATTTGTCAGGCCCACAGCAACGGCATACGGCGCGCAGTCGCGTTCTAGTTCCCACCTCCGGCAAATCGGTGGCACTACTGACATTGGAAAGAAGAGTGAGTACCGGTGATCTATTATTATCGTATATCGTCTGATTCCAAGGTATTTTTTCCTTCTTTTCGGTTCGAAAGATATCGGTGACTTGCGGATCAACAATCGGCCTACAGGGTAGTCTGATAGCGCTGACTAGCTTTAGGTGCTCACTCATATTTCCTATTTCTCTACACTCGATTGTCAAAATTTATTTCTTTTTTCTTTTTTTTTATATACTATAATTTCATCTTTGGTATACACTAGTTATATACATTTATATTTGTAAATGGCATGAGGAGAGCTTCCCGGGCGAGGAGGAAACCATATGCAAAAGCGACAATCCCGTTTGTTTCTTCCCTCCCTATCCAAGCTCCAGCGACCGCAACAGGTTTCTCTGGCCTGTATCCGCAGCTTATTTGTTTCTTTTTGGTTTTCAAATATACGTCCACCCTGATATCCAAGATCATGGCCCTATAAAGCGGTCTTGCAAAAAGTTGTTGTCGACTCCATTAGTTCGGGTATCCGCTTCGTTTCATGGCTTCGTTTATTCGTGTCCTCGCTCAGAAAGACAGGTAAGTTGGTAAGTAACGGCAAGCCCAATACTTATTACCGCATACCAGCAGATACGATTCCGCCTCAAGCTCCGGAATGTTGAATAGAATGACTTCGTACCAGTCTAAATACGATCGAAAACCCCTGATAGTACAGAAAAACTGGACATTTTGCGTATAACAAGAAGGGTATAATGTGCGCAACTCAGGACAGCATGGAATAACGAGAATGAGAAAATGAAAACCAGTGCCGCCAAAACCATTTCCCAAGGCTATTGAACGAAAGTGTTAACGGCCACCTCGTCGCAACCCCAATGAACCTCCTGGGCTAAACATGCCAAACGTATCAGCCATCCCATTTCCAAGATCTTGGCCCAGTTCCGGCGGTTCCATGTTAAACGGCATAAACCATGCCGAGCTCGGCTCGGGGACGAAATTAGCGGGCAAACCATCGTGCACGATCGACTCATCACGGTGGGCACCTGCTCCATTCGTATTACCACCCCCGCCTGCACCAGAAGCGTGACCTGCCAGCGCATCCCAATCCATCAGCGCCTCGGGGCCACTAATGGTGGTGGGATCTAGTCCGCCATACGCGTTGAATACGAGCTGACGGTCTAGTTGCGGTAGTAAACCGGCCTGATTTGCGAGTGAAAGGGAGAAGAGGTCCTGGTTATAGAGTGCCCCAGGATAATGGTGACCATGGCCGTGAAGGCCGTGCGAAAACCCACTGACAACAGGTGAGATAGGAGACATCGCGTGATAGTTGGCGGCAGCGGAATGCGACCGTGCTCGCGCGTTAGATAGACGGTGGATAGAGGCCGGGCCATTGGTTTGGGCACCCAAGCGGAAGTTACGCTGAGCCTGCTGTTGTTGTGCTTGCTGGATTCGTTGTTGGATTTGTTCGGGAAGGCTGGCGCTATTTAGATCGGTAAGAAGGGGCTCAAGTTGCTGTTGTTGGTCGACTCGTGCGTTGCTACCTTTTCTAGCCAAAGACTTCCGCTTTGCAAGAGGTGGTCTACTGGGTCCGGCAGTGTCTCGTCCCTCATTTGTACTGGGCGGCGGTGAGAGTTGAGTGAAAAACTCTTCAACGGTGTGCAGCTCGGGCTTTTGCCCTAAAACCGCGTCGTCACCAGTCTCCTTTTTCTTGACCGAAGCCGGTTCCACATACTCAGGCTGCGACACACCATGCGGGTATCGGTCAAACCAGTCACCATACTGGAATATGGGCGAGGATGTAGAATTGTCGTTTGCTGGTGCACCTTGCCTCGCCGCATCGGCACAAGTCTTATACTGTTCGCGGAGATTCTCCGCCATGAAATGAAACATTCCCCAATAACGCTTCATCTTGGAGAGAAATTTAACATTTGTTGCAAGGTTTCTTTTCGCTGCTGTTTCTACTGCAGCGTTCCCTGAGAAAATCCCAAAGATATGTACAGTGCTAGACAGGAATGCGCAGTAGCCGACGAAAGGAGCTGCTATCATGTATGCTTCTGCGTCTTTGAGTAGTTCGGATATCTTGTTTGCCGCGGCGAAAGCTCTCGAGCCAGCCTGTGTCACAAAGGTTTGGGGTACATCGGCCTGGGATCCGCCACTCGGAGACGACACAGCGAAGCGATTCATGAACAGGATATTTTGTTGGACCGATATGTGTAAGAAGAGGAACTGATTTGCCATTCCTTCCGTCTTGTGCAAATGGAGGTTTTCGGCATTATACTTGAGCCCATCTGGGAGGTTGTCCGGAAACTCTTTGGCCTGTTTAAGAAGACCAGCATACCCAGAATCAGTATCCCACATCGAAAATTCGTCAATCTCTTTCCCGCCTTGATTCAAGAAGTTGATAATTCTCCCCCACAGCGCGATAGCGCGTATCATATAAGCTGCGACGCCCATGTTATCCTTGGCGTCGGAAAGTTGGCCTTCGTCGGTGGGCACGGGATGGGGAACTCGGCTTTGCAGGTCTTCAGTCGGCCCCGGCATATCGAGCTGGAAGAGCTTTTCTTTGATAGGCAACTGTATCCTGATAGTCTCCTCTTTGACAAACATTGGCCGATCCGTGCCAGAGGAGTTAAACCGATCCATGAGAAAACAAGCCCACATAGTCCGCCTCCTGATCTCTCTATCTATGAAACTGAGCTGAGTAGATGGGTTCGGCCGCATAGGGTCATACTCTAGGTCCTTGTGTAACTGCAGTGCATAGGCCATCCGAGTAGCCTGCCCACCCAGAGACCAGCTTCTCCCACCATGGCAAGTTCCGAACTCGTGCAGGCCAAGGAGCAGTAAACACGTCAAGATGGTTATGTTTGGCCATTCGTACCTTCGAGTCACGATATCTCGGGCAGGCGCGGCCCATTCCTCCCCGCGAAGGAAGTTGTTCGTCATAGCAAATCTTGGATGTGTAGAGAACCTCGCGGAGATGGCGCATACAGAAAGTACCAGGACCGGGGGCAAAGTTCCCGCCCTATCAAGTTTGTGAGTAAAATGACTACAGAGTGTGAAAGGTGTTATACAAACTTTAACTTTCTGATGTAGCTTGGCTTGTGGAGTAAATGGTAGGCCTGTCCGTAGATATTGTCGAAGAAAACCTCGGCTAGATGTTCTTGGATATCTTTAGGGGGCAGCGCCTCTGCGCCTTCGAAAAGTAGCTTGCTTTCCTCCGCCTCTTGCACCTGCAAGGACGTGGGCTTACCTGAACTGTCCAATCTCGGCCTCGTTGAACCACGAGCCCACTGCTCTAGCTCGGCCCCAAAGGCCTCATCTGCCACGCGTTTCTTGTTCGATTGCTGTTTGCTTTGAGAGAGAGCCCCCGGCAGCACGGGTTTGACCACGCCGCGGACTACGTTGCTGATCGATGTATCTTGCTCATTCTTTGGCACAATTTTTATGATTCGATCTTCCATCCTCTTCAGTCGTTTGTCTAACATGGCCATATAATCGGTCCTCGGGGCCGCCTTCCGAGTTGTAACTTTGTATACACAGGGAATTCGTGAGCGGAGACAATGTTTACAAGCCGGCTTCTCTCCAGAACAACGGATCTTCTTCCTGCGGCAAGCAATGCACGCTAGGGGTAACCGCTTCCGCTCTTTGCCTGCCTTGGTCTTCAATTCACTCCAGGCTGGTGTGGGATCTGCCTTGTTCTCCTTTAGCTTGCCTCCCAATTCGGTGCCGTCGCTAGGTGGGGCCGCAGAAAGACCAAAATCATCCGACATGTTATCCTCGAGAGAATTATGACCATCGTGGGGGCTTTCCTGGCTACCATCTTCCGATTCATCGATACTATGAGGTCTCTTCAGCGAGGCTTGAGCCCCCGAAGTCGGAGCATCCTGGCGGCCCGCTGTCACCGAACCATTCCTTTCCCCGATTGACGGATTTGAACCGGCACTTGGACTAGCGAATAGATCCGTTGCATGGTCATCAAGCGAGATCATTCGGCTCTCATCAGTGAGATCTTGAAAGGGAAATGTGAAGTCGGGGAAATGTGAAGCCTCAAGTAATCCCTGGGCAGTAACATCACCGTTAAGGTCATCGTGTTCATTATGCAGTGAGAAACCATTCAGGTCGGTGGAACTGATCCGGCTTGCTTGAGGATCAGGCTCACAAGCAGTCTGCGCGCCATCTAGACCCCCGGGAAACGACGAGCTTTTGCGGCATGGCTGCTCCGATGACATCGCTACATAGATAGTTCCACCCTCTTCGGTCATCGGGATAGAGAGTTAATGTTTAAGAATGCGAACGCGTTTCTACTCTACCTAAACTTTGGTTTCTAGCTATCGGTCCTTCGGGGGAGGGACCAGAGAGTCTTGAGCGGGCCCGGCGCGACTAGGTATTCAGCCGTCGCCCTCTCGGTCATCCAGGCGTAAGAAACCAGGGGCCGTAGGTTGGTGAGCAAGCGTGTCATGACAGTCGATGAATTTTATGGTCGAGACAGCATGCTCGCCAGCGGGGGAGGGCGCGGGCGAGGCAAATAAGTCGATGAGAAAAGCAAGGCGCCACGGATTCGACGGGGGAAGATAAGAGGGTGGTGGTGTAATGTGACCGAAGTAGAGGTGCAATGAGTGGCTGGCAATTACGGGCGTTTCTTTAAGAGAAAAACCGATGCAAGGATACAGGCTCTTGTGTAGTGTTGCGTGGTCGGGGGGTGTGGAGGGAGGGAATCTTGTTCTTGTGGGGTAAAGAGAGAGGCGAGAGAGGCTTAGATGGGGACACTAGTCTATACCACTAGTAGATAAACAGACGGACAGAACAAATATGGAGAATCAACCCGACAAGTCCTTATTTAACCTACTGAGCACGTGTAGTAGTAGTGTAGTCTGAGCAGTAGTCTAAGTAAGTACTATTAGCAGTGTACGTATGAAGTACGCATGTATGTCATAATGTAGTGTAGGTAGTGTAGACATACCAACACGAGACTAATACCGAGTAACACACCCCAACGAGTATAGTGTATAGTGTAATTAACTACTCATGATTGGAAAGCCAAGGTACCGGTAGCAAGAAAACAACTACTTACCCTAGAAGCCCTGCGTTATCACCCTAACCTCGGTATGCCCGTGTATCCTATACTGGCTCGGATGGAGTGTAGAGAGTGTAGGCAGTGTATTATTATGCATCTGTCTCTCCGCTGATCTGTTGCTAGCGCTTCCGGCTGAGCGGAGCAAGCGAATGATTGTTGATTTTTTTTGGATTTTTTTTTCTAATTGGGTGGTTTTTATTTTATTTTATTTTATTTTTTTAATTGTAGAGGATATACTGGCACAAGATGTGTGTCGCAGTAGACAAGCGGATTTTAATGGAGTAAGCCGCACGCGCAATGGGTAACTAAAGTGGGAAACACAGGGTCTGCACAGGGTCTGGTCAGGGTAGAAGTCTGGGTAGAAGTCTGGGAGTGGACGAGATTGGATAAGATGTGCAGAATGTGGCAGAGATATGGGCAATCTTCTGTACGGATTGTACGGATTGTACGGATTAGTATGAGCGAGTTGGAGAAAAGATGGGACTGCCATCTCACGCACCAAACAAGGAGGGATGCTGCAGCGCGTGACTGTACGCTGTATGTGTATGTGCGTTGGGGTGGGAAAGAATAACTGCACAGGACACTGGACAGCACAACTGGTCAGGATGCTGAAAGGTACCTAAGCACATCTCGACATCTAGATCAGGTTAGCATATCGACATGGGGTTGCTGCATGCCATGTCATTGCTCCAATCTTTATAATACTTTATAGCTGCGGGACCTGGGCAGCGTCTGGGTACATATAGCGCACCGCTACTATGTACACTACTACTATATGTAACTGCCTGGCTATACTGCCGGTGTTATGACTTCAAAATGAACAATCAACGAGACAGGGTATGGTAGACTTGTAATGCCTACACGTGAAGATGTGATGGATTCAACGATACTCCATCCCTTGGTAATGTAAGTAAAATTGACTAGCAATTCAAATTCATCGAGTCTAGACTGACAATTGATTTATAAGATATGAGTGAGTGAATTCAACTTTAACTTTTGACGTCCATTTTATTTTAGACTGCAGTAGCGTAACAGTATTGCTGTAGCGTTGTGGGGAAGAACAAGAAGAAGAAGCTCCGAGAATTCTCCTTTCAATTTCCAATTCAATTGACAAGAGACCAGTTATATTGGCGAGATTGAAAAGGCTTGCTTGGTACGGCGGAGGTATAGCAATACATCTACACACCTACATACTAACCTAGTACCTACATTGCCTACGTATTGCCTTCATCGTCTAGATAGGTACCTACATACCAAGTAGGTAGGTAGCTCCCGGTTGAACTGGGCTGGACTGGGCGGGAAACTGGGGGTGGGGGACATACTACCCGGAGCCGAATTCGACGACGCATGATACACATACTATTCTAACCCTGTAGGTTCCATTGGTATTTCTAGTGTATAGCTGTGCGCTGTGCTCTGCTCTGCTCTGTCCACTTGTTAGATAGTAAATGACTGAAGCCTGAATTAAGCTACTTGTACCTAGGGTAGAGGAGGTAGCTCGAGTATAGCCAACTTTCCCCTTAATATCAATGCTGGGCAGCACCTACAAACATGTCAATAGTACTGAGGGGCGAGACCGGTTCGTCTCATGCATAATATCATGGCGAAGAGCTCTTTTCTGTGTACAGCATAGATCTCAAAAGCTTGTTAGCTGCGAAACCCCCATCCCTGCCCGCCAGTGGATGCATGGGATCAATGGATGCACCAGTGGATGCATCGGTGGATGTCCTGCAGTGTAGTACAACCTATGCGGTGTCATCAATGGGTACTGGATGGGATCGCCGACCAACCCGGTCTTAGAACCATCTGTAGGCATAGTTAGTTGGTTGCCTTCAACTTTACTGCAACACCACCCCTTCGTATTCCCGACTTTCGATGGTAAATAGATGCCTGTTCGCCTAGGGCTTCCCTATATTATCACGTAAGGCCCGACACTATATAGTATTATCTAAGGCACGTTAACCTCATGCTTGACAAATGTGTACGAGAGTAATCAAGCAAGTGCTTAGGGAAATAGATATAGATATATATAATATGCTACTAGACAGGTCGCAGCTATAAAACCCTAGCGCTGCTCTGTCTACTGTATATAATTAGCGGTAATAGAACCAGTATAATGCCTTGTAGTAACGTTATATTACTTAATGTAAGGGCGCCGGCTAGTACCTACCTAACAGAGTAATCATTCTGTTCTCAGCTCCCACGTAAGGGAATTATCATTATAAGTAAGTAAAGCAGTGTGATCTTTATCAGGCATCCTATCGAAGTGGACTTGTTGTCTATAGGTCTCATGTAGTGATAGTTCTATGCGATGCGAGGTGCAAGTGGAGAAAAACATTAACTATCATCACTACTGTACGTCGTCGAGGCAGAATTTGGGGTACCCTGGTTGTAGTAGATACTCAGATACTTATGTATATAGGCGTCATGTCATACCAACTATCCCTAGATACAATGTACTCGGTACTAGTAGATATGAAGTTTGCTCGTAGATATGAGGGTTTAATACACATCGAGATGCTTGGCAATGCTTTCTCTTTTGCCATCCATTGCCCTGTAAATAAGAAATGACATGGCATTGAAGAAGGATTTATATGATCTCACCCTATCTTCTTGGATATGAGTCGTTTTAATCTTTTCAAATTGCCATTGTCAACCACCTCCGTACATACTTATCTAGACACATGCGTGCTTCTGAGTTTCGAGGATGAGAATAAACCCCGTCTTATCGTATAAGTATTATAGTATATAAAACATGTATTACCTACACTATACCTAGTCAATGTGAGACGACTAGCCTAATTAGGCTTTGGTCATGCTGCCCCCGATCCACAAAAAGGGCAATACGGACACCTCATTTGTCCGGTCCTTTTAAAGAAGCCGTCGCTTCAAGTTTGTGACCAAGATCCCGTACCTATCTCGATAGATGATGGTGTAGAGGCGAAGCACTACAACCCCCATCGCAACCCATCGCCATCCATAGGCGAGCTTCTTAGTCGTAGTAGATATCGTCGTGAATATCTGTTTAGTTGATGTCGGCATCACGATGATGTAGGCATGCAAAAACTGCTTGGCACCTACCCCTTTCTTACGTTAGCTTTTTGTCTGATTAATTCACCTCTAATCGCGTCTCTCCCGGTCGTGCTCTCATGATCAATAATCCCATTGGACAGCCCGATCTGCGAATGCGAATGCAGAGACGGCATGATCGTTGGATCGGTTTCCTGGCTCACTAACATCACCAATCTCTATCATGCACGCTGATGACGTGACGTGATGAGCTGTACAAACACACAAACGAACAGACAGCCTTGACCTCGACCTCGACCTCGACCACTCCCATGCCAAGGTAAACTAAATATACCCGCTAGGTTGCCGCATGACACACTGATGACATTCATTGTCAGCCTAGTGAGCAAGCTATCGTGAAGCGTCGTGATAGCGTCCAGCGGACTATCATTACCCCTCAGGCGCGGCTTGTTCCGAGAACATGATTCTTTCCTTCATCTAGAACAATATCCGGGCTAATTCCCCCTGGGTAGATCATAAGCAGAAATCTGGGGTAGGGGGCAAGTTGCCGCCATACTCTGAACAGCACCAAATTAATCTAGTCTAGGAGCCAAACACCAAAAAATCTCGTCCCGTTACATCCGCCAGAGCGAGCCAAGAACGTGAGCTAGGGGCGGTTTGGGGATGGGGAGGGGGGGAATCTAACCGTTAATTCAGGCCCTTACCGCTGAATACCAACTTGGTATAAGCCTTTCTAAAAGGCCTAGCTTAGTGGCTTGCCCAAGCTGACATCCGTTGGCGATCACTTCATCCTGTTTGGCCATGGCCGCTTACCCTCCGGTGCCCGTTGGTGCGGGGAGTATCACGGCCTTAAAAACAAACCTGGACTGATCCTCTTCCTGATCAACCCCGGCGTGCTCCCGCCCCACAATCAGGTACGAAGAGGGCACACTGGTGCGGATGGTCGCCGCACCTAGCTCGGCATGATAACCGAGATCCCCAAGTCGACGCCTAGAGAGCAACGACAGGTTCATGATTGTATCCAAGCCATCCTAGCTGGAGGCTCGTGCTATAACATGACGATCCCAATACAACCCATTACCATATGCCATGCAATCGAACACGTCCTTGAACCAGGAACCGTTTGAACATCATATCATGCAAGACGATAGTGTAATGCCATCAAAAGCCTACAAGCCCGAACACTTTCTCTAGATAGATGCCATTTTACTACACAGCGATGGTTTCTTTCTCCCTCAGCGGAAACACGGCACGCGTTACGCAGGCGGTTCTAGGTTGTGTAGTGCATCAAGAGACGTCCGTCATACCGCCCTTTCCACTATAAAAGATACGATAGACGATGTTTTGTTGAAATGCTATTAAAACATCACTTTATTTCGAGGCGAAATACATTTTACAGCGCGGTTTCACTACATGACGTTTCTTGTAGGTAGCCAAGACGTGTGGCCAATGACAGCGATTGGATATCCTCGTTTGACTGCAAAGCAAACCTAGAAATGTAGCATCGGAGACATCCATTTACATCGAATTCGGTTCGTCAGGGTCGAGTTAAAAAAAATTCCCGAAACGGCCTGGGGGAGTAAGCACTTCCGTTTAATGTGTGAGTGTATTTTGCCGCGGCTCCCTGCTTGTTTTCAAGTATACTAAGGCACCTACCTAGAGACGCGCTCGCAGTATATTGCGAATAACGTGCAAATGGTGAACTATATTTCGCGCGAGAATGGTTTTTCACGTTCCGGCGCCAAGGCCGACTTAAGAGTCACTCACATTATTTGCGGCCTGGGGACGTGCCTTGTTGCCGCATATGCCCTCGCTCGGACGATTTACGGCGTCTGCCTAGTGGTGAATAAAAAGAATGGTTTACACGGCGTCTCTTGAGATAAACAATTTCTACGCCGCGGAAGAGCGGGCTCCTAGCCACCCACCACCGGTCGTACCAAGTACGGCAATATTCAACTGCAACTATTCCCCGTATTACGATGCCATCCTGGGTATTCCCGCACTCGTGGCAGCTTCATCACGAGTAAGTATAGCTAACGAATCTCTGTAAATACCATCATCGTTTTCATTCACAACAAGTGAAACAAACCTATCTTCAGCAGTTTGTGAGACAAATGTCTCACCCCTTCAACCCACTGAAGGTTTGATCTTGAGCGTTTTTTTTTTTGGTTGTCGAAAGGATTACGATGCCGTGGAAAACCCTATGACGCCCACTGGACAACATGCTGGGTGAGACATCCGTCTTCGGCCCTAATATTCACACGTGACGATTGTTTTTAAAAGGCCCCCCCGTCGCGAGGGCCTGGGTATTCATTCGTTTTATTAGATACAATCGCCACTCCGATCATACCTTATCTATTCAGCACAAATACGAATACGTCACATACTAAATATATATTAGTTCTGACTCCTCTAGGGAAACAAACGCCTAATCCGGTGACTCTTGTTTGCCACAACTGGGTTAGGTGGGAGTACGAATTAACGTGTGCGGTTGAAGTTTGCGTTGGATGGGGCTCCCTTTGGACAGCGTGTTGCATGTACTTGTTTCGTCGTGCGCTCTTCTGAATATCACCTGGGTCACACGATATCTGTGTAATCCCACACGGGCTTGCCATCTCACTACTATGTTGCTGTTTGTATGCTGCGCCAAGTGAACTATGCTGTGTCTCCCTTTCGCGTCCTCCCGTAGTCTTCATAGACCGTTTAATAACAAGATCATGCCAAAGCCTAAAGATGGGGAGACAGTGACTTGGTTTACCTGGCCTCGCGGAGCTTAACCGAAACTATAGAGTGTGACATACCATAGTAGACGAATCGAACACATACTAGAGGAAGACAGACAGTGGCATGCACTGCGCAGGTGATTTTGTGCATAGATGTTTCAGCATCTAATCTGTATTCAACAATTACTTCGCTCTCGCGGAAGAGTACTAGACCTAACAACAAAGACATTCAACAGAGAGGTATATACTAGAATAGGTTACACTCGGCTCTAAACTCCTTCCATTCACGTCTTCTCGTTCCCATCGTGAATGCCCTCTAGCCAGGAAAGGAGGAGAGAAACAGAACTCCTTCGCAATGCAATGCATGGAAAAAAATAAAACACCCCTTGTTCTTCTCTAGAAGATAATATCCGCATCCCAGTTACGCCTTAGTAACATCAAATAATCGTTCACTTGCTGATGTAAACGGGGATGCCATACACACACACGGCCGCGGCGGTGAGATACTTGAACCGACAAGCTTCTGTCCTCGCCTTCGCAACCGCCTCTACCAGACTAGCAGGTTTTCTCCCGGCACTGGCACCTGCCCCATCGGCCTTCTTCCTCTGGGCAGCGGAAGCTTTGCCCTTCCCTCTACCCGCAGCCCTCCCAGAAGGAGAAGCATCCTCCGCGAAGGTGCCCCGTGGGAAAAGCCCCCACTCCTCAAACACAGCGCCTGCGAAACGGTCGATATCGCGGTCCGTGACGTCCCAGAGGGTCCCGACAACTGCGGGCGAGCCCGCGAGCATGTAGTCCCGTACGGGGCCATAGGGCTCGAACTGGCCGACGTGGGTGAGGGATGCGGAGCTGCAGCCCATCAGCAGCGCAACAGCACGGCATTTCTCGAGCTGGCGGATCGTGCGCCCGCGGATGTACTGTGCGCCTGAGCCATGCCCAAAGTACAACACGATTTCCTTGTCCTTGAGAGCCGTTTGAAATTCTGTTTCTGTCGGTGCGCGTGTTTCAATGCTCTCCCATGTTGGTGGTAGCGAGGAGAGTGCTCGTCCAAATGTCGCCTGGGTATTTGTTAGGTCTGCGCCTGGGTTGAGGATATATGTCCCCGAGTTGATCGACACATGATGACCGGTATGGGATGTAGAAGTAGGGTTGTTAGATCCGTCTGAATCTGATTCGGTTGAATCTTGGTGGGATGCTGAGGCCTTTGCTTCTAAGATCGAGCGTCGTAGGTAGTCGAGGGAGGGGACGCGTGAGACAGCGAGACCTTGTAGACAAGGGAGGGACTCCCAGGGGAAAACATGGAGAGATTTGTCAAGGATTAAAATTGTATGTGTTCCCTGATGGCCTTTATCTACCTCATTCGCCGCGGAGTGATATGCGTGTAGTGCATCGATGATGTCGATGACCATGGCGTCAAAGTCAATCTCATCATAGGCATTGGTCTCGCCGTGGAATTGTAGAACATCTACAACGAAGTATAATAGATCCATCAGTGGTTCGTCTAAATCACACCCGGAGACTGTAGCGTCGCCCAAGCCAACGAAAAGTTCCAAAATTCTTGGATCTAGTTGCACCTGCACCTTCGTGGCGGCTTTCTTCTTTTTCATACCCCCAGCCTGTTGTCTAGATGGCAGGTACTTCTCAAGAATAACCTGGAAAGTCTTTTGGAATCTTGCTAGGAGATTAGAACGCTTGTGGTGCTGAGAAAAAATGCCTTTGAACCCGCCTAGCCACGTCAACTCGATAGTAGCAAGGAGTTGTTTTAGGCGTTCATCTAGTTCCTCGCGCTCGGCCCACCATGCCGACTTTGCTCCCTTCTGGCTCATGTCCCGAGCATCGTGACATGTGCGATTTGCTTGTTGTATAAGCTCGAGAAGTTCAGATCGCCCCTGTGGGAAATCAAATACTTCGTTGTCGACATCTCTCGAACAAGCTCGGTCGAGAGGTAGACGTAATGCGAAAGGGCTGAAACCTGCCTGTAGCTTGGTAACGCACAACTCGGTCTCATTCTCATTTAGCGATAATGATACGACGTTCCATGTTTTAGGAATAATATCAACATATTCTCTTTGGAATCGATTCATGTCAATAGAAGGTTCAAGACTAGCACGCCTAGGGTTAGGACTATCGACGACCATTGGCCAGGCTCCTTTGGTGTCTTTCGCTGCATCGTAGGTGTTTGCCTTCCGCTCACGGCGCCACGTCAGGTTTCGGGCTAATTCAATAGAGCAAGTGGCATATGCGCCGTGGCTTGCACAGATCCCTGTTGAGCTGGTATTTGAGAGTAGGACTGCCACATTCTGTAGCGCTGCTGCAATTCGGTGAACCAAGAACCCGTCACCGTTGCGCGTTGCTATCGAATGAGCCTCCAATAGATGGCCTTGGGCGTCGTGCAAAATTTCCACAAAGTCTTGCGTATCCTGTGGGGTTGACCGGGATTTGCGAGTCGGTGAACCTCGTTTTACAAGCGACTGTCCGTGAGGGACCTTATCCTTGGCGGTTATAGCCACTGAAGGAAACGAGAGCGTGGAATCTTGTATGAAAGAGAAGACTGAGTCACTGCCCATCTGTGTTAAACTCTGGCCCATGAGGCTGATCCCAAGTAAGAAGTGCGCCTGCGAGAGGTCTAGGGATAAACTAGAGAGCTGAGCTGCGCTTTGAAGTGCTGTGATAGCTGCTGGCCAGTCTTTATGTTTGATGAGTGTTAGAGATCGTGAGTGGAGTACCGATGCCTTTAACGATTTGAGCCGAGTATCTTCTTCCTTGGCTTGTATTGTTATATTTAGTGGCGCGTCTATTACCTTGGTCGCGGCCTTCCTGGCGACCGTTTTCCTAGGTACTGGTGCTGGTTTCGCGGCGGTTCGCCCTCGCCCTCTAGCTCTCGACGGTATTGTCTCTTTGACGGGGATTTGCACCACTTCCGCTTCCCCTTCTAAGTCGTCCGCGACTGTATCTTGTAGGATAGTCCTCCTTTTCAGATCCTGGACCATTGATTCTGCACTGGCTAAGAGTTGCGCCTCATCGTCTGCCTCCCCCGCTTTCTGATAAACAGAAGCAGCTTTGCATAGAGCAGTAACTGCTTGAAAAGTTGGCTCCGAAGAAAGAAGTGCCGATTTAGCGTCGGTTACTAGCTCCAATGACTTGGCGACATTTTCAGCTATTAGTGATACAGAAGCCACATATGTGGTAGCTTGAGCAAAGTAGACTGAAGAGCCCATGCTTTTGGCAATCTTTTGAGCTTGTTCGGCGTAGTAGAGCGTCTCTTGGTACATACCAAGGTGCCCGTAAACTGAGGAAAGCCGACTAGTGAAGCGATATAATGGATAGACCAAAGCCCAAAACTCCGGCCCGGTATTTGCCCGCGCAATGTCAAAGTCTGACATGCGAGAGCTACTGAGACTGGAATCTCCCTCTGATGACTCGGTTTGTGATAGGTCCCCTATGGAAACATCAGGTGAAGAGCTCCTACATTGTTCTAGTTGCAACCAATCCTGGAACAGAATCTTGACGGCGGTCTTCGCAAATTTTAATGCACGATAATTCTCGCCCCGCTCCAAATAAAGACTCGAGGTCAAGAATGATGCGTATGCGATTGAAATTTTACGGTTGAGTTGAGTATTTCTTTTCCGAGTCTGGTTCGTGGAGACCGCCGCTTTGCGAGCTTCTTCTAATTGCCTCTCGGCCTCATCAAAATTCCCAACAGTAAGGTAGTATTCTGCCGCGGATAGATGGAAGTGAGAGACTATGTCACTAGAAATTTGGGCTGTAGTGACTTTATCCATAACAAGCTGCAAGGTCTTCTCAGCCTTCACGGACTGGCTGAGATTAAGGTATTGCAAGCAGAGGCTAGCGCTTTGCATTATGTGTAGCTCAATGTTGTCGTCAATGGTCAGTTGAGAAATCATGGTTGAGAGTTCAACGACCTCGGTTAGGAAACTTTGCTGGCCTTTCATCCTCGTGAGATCTGCTAGGGACTGGAGAATATTCAGAAGCTGCTGCGGATCGTCTACGTGTTCGGTTAATTGGTCGACTGATTGACATCTGGCTGCCATCGATTTCCAGGCTGATATGGCCTTTAGAATTTCCGATGATTTGAACTCGCCACAAGCTATTCCAAGGAGGCACGCTGCAGATTGACTGAGATGTGGAATATAACGCGCGAGATGTGAATCCTTCTCTAAGCACCCATCTTGGAACATCGCTAAAGTAATATCGATTTCCGTTCGTAGCTTTTCTACCTGATCCTGTGAGTCCATACTAGCGATGAGTATGATAAGTAAAGACCGTAGTCTTCTAATAGGGTATTGCTCAGCAGAATAGAGCTGCAGGAGATTAAGGATGATCGGATCTGACATATCCATCCCATACTGACTTCGGCTGTCATTCGTAAGGATAAGATTTAGATCATGCTCTAGGACAGTCGCTTTGTCCGCGCCTGTTACCAACCAACTCCAATCATTCCGTTTCCGCTCGAGTATTGCCAGGTTACAGACCGTACGAGAGAGTAACTGTGTTTCAGGGCTGATCTTCCATGAATACCTAAATGATTGAGATGCTAGACTGGTGGTGATAGCCTGAACAGTGTCGCAACGAACTAAGTGGTCTCTTATCGAGCGCAGTGCGTCGATAGTATCGTCCCTCCGGCCAGTAGCTTTGCATGATTCGACCAAAGCTTCCCATTTCACGAGCAGTTGTGCGCGGGCCCGTTCGGGTTCCGATTGTTGTTTTACACAGTCAATAGATCTTTTGAGGGCTCGTAGTGAGTTGGTTTCAGTGCCCTTTTCCGTAGACTTACGGAGTGCTACATGTTGTTGGTAATAAAGGTGTGAGATTTTAACGTGGTACGAAGTAGATGGGTTGCTGTTTGACGATTGTCCAAGATCCCCCATATAATCCAATAAAGCCAAAATGTCTTGAAACATGGGATCGACGGTTTCCCATGTCCACCTATCTTTTTCTACTTGGATTTTGGCGAGGAATAGAGCTGATTCAAGGATTTGGCGCAGGTACTTCGATAGGAGATGACGTCGCTGCTCAAACCGGAGGAGGTCTTTGGTTGCGCCGTTTGAGGTTGGTGGTTTGCCTAACCATCTAAAAGCGAACCGAGGTAATTGAGCGATAAACTTCTCCAGGAGGTCTCGGTAATTCTCTGGTTCTCCTTCCGGGGGGCAAGGGCACTCATTAACAAGCAAGTTGAAAACAATCTTTCGGAGAAGACAGAGAGTAACGAGGAGGTCATCTAACTCCGTAACGCTGCCGCTTAAAGGACTTTGCATCCCCTCTAATACTTGTACAACTAGGGTAGCGTTTGCCTTAGACGAGTCCTGTAGAGATAAGGCAAGTAGCTGAGCTGTGACTGTGCAACATTTAGCAGCAGACTCCTCATCTGGCTTTATAAGACCGTTCCACTTGGATGCCCACTTCTTGGCTTCCTTCGAATTTCCGGCCTCTTGAAAAGCTTGGGCTAAAAGTCGATAAATCGTGGCTAGAGAACCTTTTGAAGATTGTGAGATCTGCAATGTGAGCATACCCATCTTTTCCCAGACTTGCTTGAAGGCATCTGCAAGCTTTGAGGCATGTTCGGACGATGCCCTTCTCCAAAAAGCGCCTAAACACCTGGAGAGGGGCAATAATATCTCTTTTTCAGTGTCGCCTTTGTAGCCCGATACATTCCATGATTCTAATCGGGCGACCAGCCCCAATGTCTGTACTTCTAGTGATGTTTCGGGAGAAGGGCTAAGCCTCGGTTCCCGAGCAACATTATCGTCCTTCGAAGCCAAACTTGGAGTCAAAGACAACAAAAGCTGAGATAGAGTTTCCAACAGCCTTGCTACCTTTACACGTTCGGTTTCCTCGTCCCGTGGACACGATGCAAGTAGGTTTAGGGGTGATGACGGATTGGTTGGTAGTAAGAAGGGTAATACAGCATCGAGATGTGTTGTTTTATTCAGCTCGTAAAGAATCCGAAGGGTTTGTAGCTGGGTGTTGATAACGAAACCAAGAAGAGGACCAGAATAGGGCCCAGCAGGATAGTCTAGGAGATCAGACAGTGTTCTGGGTGTTGTAGTAGCACCTTTAATTGGCACACCGCTCTTCTTATTCCCATTCTTAGGAGCCATACACTCCAGACGCCTCTTTAATATTCGCAACTCCTTGACTGCATGATCAAACAGCTTCAGTGAAATAAGCTTAGCGATAAAAGACGACATTCCAGTCTCTAAGTGGAGGCCAGGAAGTGCGACTTCGCCGGAGGCTTGCAAGTTCCGGAGCGTCGCGAAAGCTACCCGAGCGCATTCTACGAGCGCCAGACAGCCAGTTGAAGCAGGTGTTGGCACCAGCAGACTTGCTTTTGTCGTAGCAGGGGATGTTTCAACTCTGTTCGGAGAGCGCGATTGAAGAGGAGTCATCGGTACCGAGGCTGATCTTCGAAGGCGAGTTCGAGGGATAGGTTTGGCTGTATCGTTCGCCGCGGGTGATCGCGCTCCGTTCGAAACTGGCGGCGTCTTTGCCGCGTTTCCTAAAGCCTTCAGTGCAGCATTGACGACATGTGTGGCAAGCACGGCCTTCTCTTTTGGACTTATACTACTAGATCCATGACTTGCGTCTTCCACACTTCTGGCCGGCTTCTTTGTTGCTATTAAAGGTTTTGTCTTGGCGGAGGAGGCTTGGGTGGTTTTTCGCGAGGAGGTTTTAGGAGGTGGCTTCGAGGATTCATCGTTGTCTTGTTTTTCCTGGAGCAGCTCTTTCAATGAGGCAGAGATTGTTGGAGTACATGTTGTTATGGACGCGACAGCAGACCGAATCGCATCGGCCTGTGCTGTAAAGGATGCCATATGTATGTGTGTAGGTAGTTAGTGTGAATGTCGATGTGAAGGTGAATGCTGGCTGTTGTAATCATGTCGTCGTTACGAGCAAAAGACTGTAAATACAGATTTCAAAACGCCATGTCAGTGAATGCAAATTATTGAGAAAAGACCAGTGATGACCATATCGCTTTGTAAAGGACTATTGAAGCCGCAATCAGCAATGCTACGAGGTAGTAAGTAGGATTCACCAAGCTGTATCCCACTCAGGGTACAAATGGAAGATGAGCGCAGTTGACTAGGGTGGATCTAAGTTTTGTGTACTTGGCCAAAAAAAGATAGCTTCTGTTAACACAGCAACCGGCAGCCAGGTCCATTTTCCAGCCCACTAGGGACCCAATAAGAAGGATCTGTGCTCCAATTTTAGCACTGTACTGTAACCCAGTCGCATGTCTAGTCTTCAATTTCAGCTTCAAGTTGATGATCGCACAGACTGGCTACTCGCCCCTGTATACTTGTTTCACTGGCCTAGTGTATTATCTTGAAAACACAATGGACAGATTCTTACGGCGAGGAGCTCTCAAGGCTTATGCGACCGCCCGGGCGCCTAGAGTCTACCGATCCATTATTTTCCTTCACCAACACCAAACCCGTTGCTACAGCTCGGCCCCTACTATCGCTCAGTCATCCTTTTGGAAATCTCTGATACCGAAACCCTTTCGCCCTAAACCAAAGCCCGCTGTCGACTGGGGTGTTCCCGAGAAAAAGAAGCCTAAGTCGAAGGAATGGAACCCTGCAACTTTCTACATCGTCATATTTCTCTTCATTGGTTCTATGTCCATCCAAATGATAGCACTGAAGAAAGACTTTGCCACCTTCATGAGGCGGGCTGAAGTCCGCATTGGGCTGCTACGGGAAGTGGTTGAGAAACTACAAAGAGGCGAAGAGGTCGATGTTGAGAAGACTTTGGGTACCGGTGACGTTGAGAAAGAGATGGAATGGGAGGAAGTTTTACGGGAAATCGAACGGGACGATATCCTCAAGAATGAGAAAAAGACTAGCAAGGCCAAGGCCTCCTCTCCTGCCCCAACCACGACCAATTCGAATCTCGAGTCACCGTCAACACAAAGCACCGAGCCAACAAAACCTAAGGCAGGCTACTCAAACTTCTTTTAAATTCGGTGGAGACGAACCTTCATGCCTTCTATATAAAATACACTTATGGTAGTATGCTACTATCCTAGGACAGCATATCTTTGAAGATAGAACCCCCCTGGGTCTTCGCGACATAACCAGGGGCTTCACGAGCAGTCTGGACATTAGAAGACCTCAATTGCTCTACTAAAGTGGGCAGCAACTCATCAGTAGATATTTCTACTCTTGTACCTTGATAACCATTTTGATTTGGATCAAGATCGACGAAGAATGCATCCTCGCCTCTTACACCTCCAATATTAACGATCGCGATAGGCTTTTTTTGGTCCTTAGCCTGCTTAGCGAGCCTCCATGCAGAATAAGTGGCCAATGATGTGCCCAAAACAAGCAGCCTATCAGCATCGTCAATCATCTTCTCTGCAGCGGCCTTGACCGAGTGATGTATACTCTCTCCGAACATGACAACTGCCGGCTTTAGAATCCCCGCTGTACTAGTAGGTACCCAAGCGCCGTCTGAATCGACCTCGACAGTCGCGCGAGTCCCATTTGCTGTGACTGGGGGGTTTGTGAGGCATCTTGGGCAGGCAGGGTAACGGAATGTTGTATAAGGAGCTCCCGGGAGGTCGACATCCCCGTCGGGATTTGTCTTCATACCCCTAGCACGTCGTTCATCCGGATTTTCTGTATCCAAAGCACCCAAAGCTAGGATTTCCCGGACGAAAACGTCCCAGGCTGGATTAAGTCTTGCCAAGTCGTCCTGGAAATTATCCCGGGGAAGCTCCTCGTGACATGACGTGCAAACACATGATCTAAGATATCCATGTAGCTCAATAGTCTGGAGAGTAGGGTGCGCTTGAGAATGAAAAGAATCAACGTTCTGCGTTATGACGCTCCGTACCAGACCCAAGTCATTTAGATGTCTTATAGCGAAGTGGCTAGCGTTAGGCTTGGCCTTGTGCAGTGTTGTCCAGCCCAGAAAGCTTCTTGCCCAGTACCGTTTCCTTGCCTCATGGTTATGCAGAAACTCATGGTAGTAAATGGGACGGTATGTTTTATTAACGCGATAAGTCCCCTTTGTGCCTCTGTAGTCGGCAAGGCCGCTAGCAACGGAAATGCCGGCTCCTGTCAGAACAGCCGTAGACGGGTATCTTCCCGAGGAGGACGACGACGATGGGGCTACAAGAAATTCCTGCAGGGCGGCAACAGCCCCAGATAGAGCATTAGCACTCTTTGGGATGATGGTAGGGGCCGCTAACACGTCAGTGTACGGAATGCGTATATATGGCTTGCGCATCTCAGGTATATGAATGACGAGTTGCAGTTACGTGGACAATGTTTCAAGGGTGAGTTTTGGATACGAGGTTCCTAGTTGAGCACAGGTGTAGCTTAGTACACTAGATCTATAGACATCAAATGCCACCATACTCGCTGTGGGTATGTATTAGTTTGGTGTAGTGTAGTAGCGTAGCGTGACGCGGTGTTAATAGGTGGCATTAAAGTTACAAGGGGAGTAGAAAAAAAGAAGAGAGAAACTGTCGATATTGAAAAATACACCAATAAACCCGTATCTTTTTGTCAGCTCAGTATTACTAACTCAAGTCCACAACTACTAGCCAAGTTAATAAACATTGCCTTGTGCTGGTATCATCTCCCACAGCCTGATAGGTAACATCTTGACTTTAGATAATCGGTACCTAGGTACATGTTCCATGACTCTGCATAGTATTTAGCCCAAGGTACTAGGCTGAGTAAGTACCTCCCTAGTTACCCGTAACATTGCATACTAGTATGTACCTCCTAATTCCCTTTCGCTCTTTCCTTTTTCCCTTGTATCTATCTAAAAGAGAACTACTATGTAGAATGTATTAAAAAGAAATGGATCAAGGTATTACCTACCTAATTTACCTGTATAACGCGTTCCCGATCAATGCATTATAGCAGCACCTAAAACAATATCTCCATAGTAGACTTTGTCTGGCGCATCGGTGACTTAGATAACAAGAGGTAAGTCTACATGCTAGGTAAGAAACTATAGGCAATGACAACGCTATAGGAATCACTAATGCTTCTCATTTTAGTGGTTTGCGCCCACATTCCGGAACATCTGGACACTGACGCAGCAACCAGCTTGGCAAGGACCCTTGGCGGAGTCACATATTCTCACAATCGGTACTTCACAGCTACCTATTCCCGATAGCGCTTCCAGGTCCCATGACGCCGATCCGCATCTCGATTCTTCGTCAAGTCAAGGTGGTGGTGTGTTAAATGTCTTGTCTCGATGATATCCTCCCACATTCCAGGAACGTTACCGGACCCGGACGCGTACTCCCGCTCTTTTTCTTTTGCTTGCCGCAGCGATCCGGCGTAAGGGGAAACGTGTCTACTAGAAGTGCCCCTCCTTGATTGAGGTGGGAATCTTTATCTTGAGTCCTTATGTTGGCACAATGTAGGCCGAGCTTTGGCCGCCTACAACTACACCATTGTTTTGCGGCTGGTCCAGGGCATCCCTCTCGTTGGTCAAAGTCAAGGTCCACGCTGCCAACGCTGCTACGTGATACCACCACAGCTATTACCACCAACACCGCCGCCACTATTATAACCTTTACCCGGTCCTACCACCTCCACGGTCACCAACAGGGTCACCAAAACCACAAAGGTTCTCGATTGAGGACACATTGTCTGCAACTCCTGCCCCTTCAATCCCGTCGTATCCTACGAACTTCTTGCATTTCACCCCAATCAACGCCTTGGTTGGCCTTGTCGCCCTCGTCACCTTCGTCACCTTCACTTCTCCCTTCTTCAATTCACATCTCTTCACGCTCCCCTCTCCGTTCTTTGCCCGCCATGACCTCAATTACTCAAACCCGGACACATAGTGGTCATAACCATGGCCATGGAGGCCATCATCATCACCACCATCATGACAATGTCTATTTAACGTCGCAAAATAAAAATGATGCCGGGGTACGCATTACTAGAATTGGCCTCTACTCTAATCTAGGCATGGCAGTGGCCAAGGGAGTTGGTGGTTATGCTTTCAATTCGCAGGCAATGGTTGCAGATGCTGTCCATAGCGCTACAGACCTTGCATCTGATATTCTCACCCTCGCCACCATATCCTGGAGCCTTAAACCGCCAACAGACAAATTCCCCACTGGTTTTGGCAAGATTGAGAGCTTGGGATCATTGGGTGTTTCTAGCATGCTCCTATTCGGGGGGCTCTGGATGGGATACGGCAGCCTTTTGACACTCTATGGTCAGTTCTTCCTGGATCCTGCAGCGGCCGCCGAGTTAGCCTCACATGCACATGGTCATGACCATCACGAGGCTCTACCAAGTATTCATGCTGCATGGCTTGCAGCCAGTACCGTGGCAATTAAAGAGTGGCTTTACCATGCAAGTAAGTGTCCCGCATTGTTTCACTTGTAACACATTGTGAATCCCATCACTAACTAGCGTTCTCGAACCTTAGCCATGAAAGTAGCTCGCGAACGAAAGTCATCTGTCCTTGCCTCCAATGCGGTCCACCACCGAGTCGATAGTCTCACCGGTATTGTTACATTAGCCGTGATCCTCGGCGCCAATTTATTCCAAAATGCAGCCTGGCTGGACCCTGTTGGTGGACTCCTCATCTCACTCATGGTAATAAAGGCTGGTGTCGAAAATACTCTTGACTCTCTGTTCGAGCTTGCCGACCGGGGCATCGATGACGAAGTCAAATCTTCAGTTCGAAAACAGGTGCAGAAAGCCACCGTTGACATCAGTGAAGGACATAATATCGAACTACGCGACGTTTCTGGTATTAAATCCGGACAGAACTATCTAGTGGACCTCGAGGTTGCCGTTCCAGGTGCTTGGACGATTGAGGACTTGAAAGAAGTTGAAGACACCATCAGAACCAGAGTCGGCAGCAAGGTGCGAGGCGTCCGTAAGATTCGGGTCCGCTTTGTACCCAAGGAGGCAACAGTGGCTGCTAAATTCGACGAATTTATCGCCGGCGATGTTAGTCCTAGGTCGAGCCCTGAACCCGAGACAGAAGATGACGGTCACCACCATAACGGAAATGGGACTCACAACAAGTCTCAGTAGATAAATAGGTCACAATTCGTGACGTAAGAGGCGTTAGGGCGTTGGTCGGGTTTATAAGCTGCAGATATTGAGCAGCCAAGAGATACCAAATCGTGTATTTTGAAACTGGCCAGCTGGGCTTTCTGGAACGAGGTTGGATGTACCATACTCCGAAAAAGACGCATTAGACGGCGTTCGTCATTACAGATGCTATAGATACACTCAGGTTGAACCTGGAGTTATCTAAAGATTTTGCTAGATTATTAAGTGATCTCTTAACAATATTGCTTGCTCAGCTATTCCCCTATTCAACGTGACCTATGTGCAGCAAATACCTTTTAGGTGCCATAGAAGACTTCTCATTCGCGCGCTTTCACTGCAAGGTGAAGCCTGATCTAGGGCTTTGAGACTAGGAGTGCCAAGATCCAATGATTGGCGCGGATGACGTTTAGGCTAAATTGCCAGCAGAAAGCTATCAGACGAATTGCCCCGCGCTTCTACCTGTAGGTCAGCTATCTTTCAAGAATCAACGTCAAGCCTACTTCAGGTAATGAATTTGCCATTAGATTTACCTAGGTATTGCAACAAACAGCTGTTTACTCACTCTGTTCTATTTTAATACTTTTTTTTTCTTTTCTTAACTTACATAATGCTAAATTTCTCTTCTTGTCAACAACTCTTACTTCAAATAGCGACTTTTCGTAGAGTTCCTTGAAGCAAGAGGATAGCTTCATTTATTTGTTCCCGTCTTTTTAAATACCTAATCTATTCCGTCATAGAGAAAAAAAAGCAAAGCGAGAATGAGCTCTGGACCCCTCTACCTGGGCTTCGATCTCTCGACCCAGCAGCTTAAAGGTAAAGTCTCCTTAGGCATGCACACGAAATGATGTAAAGCGGAGATAAAAATGACTCTCCAAAGGGGGCGGGCGGGGTTACAATGAACTTTAAAAAAGCTGACGTATGGGATTCAAAAACCAATAGCAATCGTCATTACCTCGGATCTGACGGTCGTCTCGGAAGCCAAGGTCGACTTCGACGTGGACTTTGGAGCGAAATACGGCGTGAAGAAGGGCGTGCGCATTAATGAGGATGAGGGGGAAGTGTACCAACCCGTGGCGATGTGGGTGGAGGCGGTGGACCTCGTGCTCGCGCGCCTGCGCGAGAAGGGCTGTCCCATGGGACAGATCAAGGGCGTCAGCGGCTCCGGCCAGCAGCACTCGAGCGTATACTGGAACAGCGACGCCGAGGCGACGCTGAAGAGCCTCGACCCGAAACACTCGCTGCTCGAGCAGCTGGGCGGCGTCTTCGCTTACGAGTTCGCGCCCAATTGGCAGGATCACAGCACGCAGAGAGAGTGCGACGACTTCGAAGCGCATCTCGGCGGCCCCCAGAAGCTTGCGGACGTCTCGGGAAGCGCCGCGCATCATGTGAGTGCAGCCGCTTGAAAGGGGTCTTCCTCTGGCCGTTTGGTTTCTAGGCTAATAGCTTGTTATTCGCGACAGCGATTTACGGGAACCCAGATCCTGCGGATGCGACGGCGGCGTCCGCAAGTCTACGAAGCGACGGCGCGCATTTCACTTTGCTCGTCATTTCTCGCGTCCGTCTTCCTCGGTAGCATTGCGCCATTTGACATTAGCGACGTAACGGGGATGAACCTGTGGGACATTAGCGCCGAGACATGGAACCAGAAACTCCTGGAGCTCACGGCAGGCGGCGAGGAAGGCGTCCCGGCGCTGCGCAAGAAGCTCGGCGAGGTGCCGACAGACGGCGGCGTCATTCTAGGCACGGTGTCGTCGTATTTCACACAGCGCTTCGGATTCAGCGAAGACTGCCGCATCACGGCCTTCACGGGCGACAACCCCGCCACCATCCTCTCCCTACCCTTGCGTCCGCTCGACGCCATCGTCTCGCTCGGCACGTCCAGTACCTTCCTCATGAACACGCCGAATTACAAGCCGGACCCCTCATACCACTTCATGAACCATCCAACCACGAAAGGCCATTACATGTTCATGCTGTGCTACAAGAATGGCGGGCTCGCGCGGGAGAAGGTCCGGGATGCCCTGCCAAAGCCGGCCGCCGACGAGAAAGACCCCTGGGCCAACTTTAATAAATCCGTGCTCGAGACGCCGCCACTCGACGTGCGCAAGGACGGCGATTTAGCGAAGCTGGGGTTGTACTTCCCACTGCCGGAGATCGTCCCTAACGTGCAGGCCGGCACCTGGCGGTACACACATGACGGATCGTCGCTTAGCGAGTATTCTGCCTCCTCGAGCACAAACTGGACCTCCGAGGCCGATGCCAGGATAATCGTCGAGTCCCAGGCGCTCTCCATGCGTCTGCGATCCCAGAACCTCGTTTCCAAAACCCCGGAACGCCCGGAGCTCCCGGCGCAGCCGCGTCGCATCTACCTCGTAGGCGGGGGCTCTCTCAACCCCGCCATCGCACGAGCCTTCGGCGACGTCCTCGGCGGCGCCGAAGGCGTGTACCGGCTCGACGTCGGTGGGAACGCGTGCGCGCTGGGCGGCGCGTATAAGGCGCTGTGGGCGTGCGAGCGCGGCGAGCAGCAGAGCTTCGACGAGCTGATTGGCGCGCGCTGGAAGGAGGAGGGAAACGTGCAGAAGGTCGATGACGGATATCGCGAGAAGGAGTATAAGATATACGGGGATGTGCTCGGCGCCTTTGAAGAAATGGAGAGTAGAGTCCTGAGCGTTGCCAAGAACTAAGCAAGTGTAGAATTCTATAGAAGACGGGAATGCGAGTATAGTTTTTTTAGTTTTTTTTTCTAGCAAGAAGTAGGGAGATAGTAAGATATCTCTTGACCTATTTTTTTGCGATATGTGTCTTAGAGTATCGCGATTCTAGAGGTAGATATCGCTCGATTGTGGTACCCGTACCAATGTTGGACTAAGCTACTACGCATCTAAGCAATATGCGGTTCAACCTTGAATGCCAGATCTCTCTTTTTTGTCCATGGACAATCATAGTAGTAAGCCTTGCGCCAAGTATTACTACTTGTATGGGCCATCATATTTGCCGGTCTTTTCGAGGCGAAGTATGGAGAAAGGTTATTTCGTCTCTGCAACAAAGCAAACTAGACTTCCAATACGTCCCCATAAAGCCCTCGCGGAAATTTGCATTAAGTTGTATTGTAAATGTGACGACAGTTTATCTACTTGGACCAGATTCGATCTTAATGGATAAGTAGGTCGTGGTTGGTCGATCTACCTATGTAGGTACGCCGGCTACACGGCACCGGCCGTTTAACCGCATCTTGGCGTATAAGCAGTTGAATCCTCGACGTCACCAACAAGCGATTGACTTTTTAAGCTCGGTGGTTAGTTGTCCGGCGCCTTACAACTTTCCGCTCGCGCAATGCTGTCATTTCCAATGTTTGCTTAGGGAACCGGACAAATCGCAACATTCTGTCGACTGAGCTTTAATTCGTTTCCCCTCTCTTGAGATTGCATGTTCTACATTGAGAAATACATTGAGAAATAGATGGAGGTTAGCAAAACAGCATAACGATTTCTAAATTAACATGATTCTCGGCCCGGTCTCCTACCTAGATTGCATCGTCTTTTGCATTTTTCTAGCGCCTCAATTTGTGATACACGTCGGTCTTATTGAGACTGTATTGGTGGTGTTACAATGTCTCCCTTTCTTAAGTGAGCGATTTAATAAGTCTAGAGGCTAAGCCACTCGAGCATCACATGCCAGGTGTTAACTACTAGCAGTGCTCGAGCTTCCGTATAACTTCCTTCGTGAGCGATACTTCTTCAAGTACGAGAATAGATCTCCTTTCGTGCAACATGCATCGTTATTTGAGGACTTTGTCATCCGATGTGTTCGCTATGCCTTCGCCAATATCCCCCCAAGTGTTGGGAGAGTCTTCTTCTCCAAATCAGTCGCTTTGCCTTTCCTGAGATTTAGGATGCTGCGCCATGGTTACATCAAATCTCCGGTCTACTGGCACGAATACCGAGATGTAAGTTAGTGTTACTTGGGAAGTTATGTACTGTACTTACAGAGCTCATTTTTAGAAAAGATTCCGGGGTATTTGGATAATTCATGACCCTGTTAAGCCGCCAGACTTGTGTGTGTATTATGCTCACGGTAAGGGAACCTCAGTCCTTCGACATATCTCATGACAGAGGCAGCTGACCGTAGGTTAGGTGGAGGGTTTGCGATGGGTTCATCATACTTCTATCTAGAATTCCTACTTTCCTGGCTGAGCCTCTTGAAGGAAGCCGGTTATGTCAATCCGTCAATATTCGCGTTAGAATACACTCTTGTTCCCGATAGTAGTTTCCCCAAGCAACTGGAGGAAGCTATTGCTGGATACGAACATGTTCTGTCGATAGTGGACAGTCCGATGAAAGTTTGTGTCAGTGGTGATTCTGCAGGGGCAACTCTCATTCTAAGCTTGCTTTTACATCTGGCGAATCCGAACTACCACGTAGACGTGATGGACGAAATCGGGCAATGGCGCTTAGCGAAGCCCGCCTTGGCGGTTCTGATATCCCCTTGGGTGTCGCTTATTTCAACAAGGCATAAAAACACTAAAAGTGACTATCTCGACACTAGAAACTTACACTTATATGCCGAAGAGTATGCCGGGAATCACATCTCGTCAAACGATTCACTACTTTCGCCAGGCCAGTGTAGGGATATTTTATGGTGGCACCGAGCCTGTCCATTTCATGGGTTCTTCGTAGAGTATGGGAATGAAGAGGTTTTTGCAACTGAAATCGAAGATCTTATGCAGTTTTGGAAGAGGGGTGGCATCAAAATCACCAGTCGCGGCGAAACTGGCGGCATCGTAAGCTATCCCCGGAGCTATCTTCTTCCTGCACTAGCCACTTGCAGAGGCAGAAATTTCCTGCTAGGGCGACGAGCGTGTCTCGGGAGTATGCAGAACTCCTTAAACCCGCGCCTATTTCATCTGAAGGAGTAATTACTAACTCTAGCGAACTATAGCATGCATGGCCGGTCGCCTCTCTTTTCCTGAGCGAGTCAGACAAGCGACTGACGGGGTTGAAAATATTAGTCCGGGAGATTAGGGGCAATATTTAAAGAGACCGATGTATTGATGCTGTCCATCCATCCTTTGCGCAACAACTCGAACAAGAAATTGTGTCATGTCAGATTAGATCAAGTAACAACGTCATCGACTAGACAGTAAAGAAGGAACCTTGATGTCGAGACACCCGGCTTCTAGGTTACTGGCATTCACGGTCTCCGAAAAGCTCTTATGATAGTTTATCATCATCCATGACATATGAGGTTTCATCACTTGATGATACCAATAACTAGAAGTTGGACTGTTATGGATCGGGGTTTGCGTGCTCGTCAATGCGTGAACTTGGATGGTGAGTAATCAGACGGGTACCAATACCCACTGAATAGTGGTTGAGCGGGCAAACTGCAGCTAGACACATGACATGCATGTCGAGGCGCCGGTCTGAGGACATGATGCCAAACCCAAGGTTCCTCAAGACGGGTGTTTGTCCAGGCCAAACTGTAGTCAAGTAGTGTGGCCTGGAAATCTGCAGGAGCTTGTCCGCCTAGGCATAATATTAGGAGTAGCAATATGAGATTGCAGAGGCTTGACGCGCACACATGAGTAAAAGCTGCAGGTAGACCGTCCGGTGACACCTCGATTGCATTGTGGCTTCGACGCGTGCATGCAGTCAGCGAACATTACAGCATAGGTAACCAAGGTACTCACTCCCATAGGGAGGGTGACGATTAGTCTGACTGTAGATCCGACCGATTCCACCTTACGGCGATTGTGTAGGGTGGCTGTAAGTTCTGCACATAGTAGTTCAGTAGTAGAGTGCTGCCAAGTGGAGATTAACATAAGGTGAGGTAGGGTGGTACCACATACTACATGTAGTAAGTAGTGGCTGGTTGTACTTGGTTAGTAAGATAATGAGAAGGAAGAAAAAAAGAGGTAAAAAAAAAAGTGCATTTGCATGCAAGTGGAGAAGTTGAGAAAAGAGAACAATCTGAAATGGGATGGTACTTGAATCGGATAGGCTGGGTTTCGGGCTAGGTAATGTCGAGGTTTTTTAGCTCACGGCGGTGCCTATCACAATTGTGCTACGGGTCTGCTACGGGTTCCTAAGTGCTCGATTAGGCTGCACGGGCGGTACACGGGCAGAACACGGCCGCACGCTGCACGGGTACCGCCATTCGTACCGCTACTCGTACCGCGATTACCACCTAAGGCCTGCTAAAGTACCTACATAGGTATAGTGTAGGTAATAGTTTTCGATCGGGGTCTGCTGGAACTGGGACGTTGTGTTGGACGATGGGACAACCCTGATTCGTTTCGGTGTGTGGTTGAACAGTACCTACTTGAGGTACTTAGTGTACTAGGCAATAGTATGTAGAAGGTCGAATATAAAACAGTGGACACTTGCCACCCTGTGCGACTGGCAGCGAACCCTTCAAAAGGGGAGTCATATCACACACACACACCACACCCTGTTCTGCCTGCACATCCCAGATTCAAAAAATAGCATAAAAGCGCACGTCACCACAGACCGGCAAGCCTTAAGCCACATGATTTTTTATGTTGCCCCGTCCTCCGTCCTGCCTGTCCGAGCCTTTTTCAGACCGACAAAGTACAAATCACCCCCACTTTCACCGCCTGGCAATTCGATAATACTCAGCTTATCTACCTGGTACCTCTCGACACCAACCCGTCAAGCTAGAGCTCCCGAGCCCTACCTATTGCCCCAATATTGAGCAACACCTCCAAGTCACTCACTTATGCACTGCATCTCATTGCCCCAATTCTCTTTCTAGTCAGCATCGGCCATTCCCATACTAGTGGCCATATCTGCTTCCTTATTCGTTACTTCAGGAAACATTTGGTATGCAATAGGGACCCATTTATTTGCAGGCTCGAATCCGTAAAACATACTTCTTCCTTTGGACAGCTCAACCAGCCAATAGCAGTTCATCTGACCATTTCTTTTGCCTCTTGGTTCCAGGTCAGGACAGGATAACCTACCCTCCTGATCCCCGCTGCTCCAAAGAGGGCTGTGTTCCTGCGCCTAAGCCTTCTGTTGTGCATGTGTATCGGTGGTTGGTTCATTTAAACCAGCCAGCCAGCCAGCCCAGGTGTATACATACCTAAGGTGTATTGTATAGGACCTCAAGTTATTGTCGTCAAAGTCTCGTTGACGTCAACATCGGGCTCCTATTTATTCTCTGTCCACCGCAGGAGTAACAACGCCAGCGGTCGCAAGCATCAATCTTGGACTTCTGGAGTGCTTTGCTGCATCCCGCTGCCTCTCACATGCTCGTATGACTGTAGCAAGTGTGTGTGTTTTTTTTTTACCCATCATCCAGTCTCTGTTTCAGTCTCTGGTGGCTAGCGACAAGGTAGGGGTTTGTCTCCTTCCATCTGCGTGTTGATTGAAACCAGTCATTCAAAAAGAAAAAGAAAACTAAAAGGGAGCAATAAAGGGAGAAATAAGTTGTTGCTTCTTGGTAATCGGTACACAGATACGATACCCGTGCAAGCAAAAAGCAAAGAGTTGGTTAATGGTCAAGACAGCTCAGCTGACTGGAGACAATACTCGAGACCATCTAGCCCTTTCTCCACAATTCCTAGAACGGTCGTCCTCGTTCGTCTCTTTGTTTATTCATCCCAAGTCTTATTTCCGATTCTTTCCTACAGTAGACTAGACACAACTGTGGATCATGTCTGCGACCGGAGACAAGACATCTTATGCACCCAAGTCGCCCGACTTATCCTGCTTTTACTCCAGCACAGAATCCCACTCGACCTATAACAGACCCAACCCTTACGTCTTTCCAAATTCCAGTACCTCTACATCTGGGGAGAACCACTCCCTGCAGCTTCCAGCCCAAACACAGGTACGGCCACAAGTACCACCAGAAGTACAACAACAGCTCGACCCAGGATCGCACAATTTCAGCCAACCACGGTCCCACCACCCACAATACCAAGCTCACCACTATAATAATAGTAATAGTATCAGCAACGGTTCAGCTGCAGCAACAACATCAACAACGACCATCACCAACCACAACGCCTATCATTTACCGCCACAGCAACACGTGTCGTTTGCTGCATACAACAATAATAACTCGCAACACTCACCATCTCCGTATACTCACCAACCTGGTGCGCAGTACTATCATCCGCCGGCGCCGCAACAGACGCAGCAGCAGCAACCACAATATCCGCCGACATATCAACAAGGCTACCGTCCACAGGGTGGCCCCCCTTATTACTCGTCCTACACCGATACACCTACCTCGAAAGGCTACCTACCTGCAAGCCAAAGTCTCCCACAGCAACAACAGCAGCAACAGCAACACCACCACCAGCAATACCCTCAACAGCAATACCAGCAACAGCAACCACCTTTAGTTTTCAACCAGCCGACCACGTCCAATCCCACTAACGCCATGCCACGCGGCAAGGCTGCTGCCCAAGTGGCAAGAGAGCCCGAGATCATGGACTCGCCCGTCCGAACAAAATTCCCGACCGCACGCATCAAGCGCATTATGCAGGCTGATGAGGAGGTCGGCAAAGTTGCACAACAAACGCCGATCGCGGTCGGTAAGGCATTAGAGTTATTCATGGTACAACTTGTGCATAAGAGCGCCGAAGTAGCCAAAGAAAAGAACTCGAAACGCATCACTGCACCCATGTTAAAACAGGCCATCGACTCTACTAACGAATGGGACTTTCTAAGGGAGATTGTCGCCAAGGTAGCCGAGGAGAAAGAGGGAGCTAAAAGTAGTGGCCGACCCAAGGCAGAAAGCGATAGCGACGACGACGCCGATGTTGAAGTCAAGAAAAAGGGAAGAGGTGGTCGCAAGAAGAAAGCGGCAGCTTAAATCTCCACTCCTCCATACCACTTCCATTTCTACCAAAGATCACGGGCATCATCACGGTTGGTTTTATGTTTGGCGTTCAGAAGCATATGTGCGAAAGTGTCAACAGCATAGGTAACGGCGTTGGTGGTTTGGGGCTACCTTACTAGGTACAGGAGGCAGGCCCAACGCGGCAGTAAATATCCATGATCTGACAGGACAGACTAGTGGATTAAGGATTAAGGACCTCGGCGTTCTCTACTTTACAGTACATATAATTGACTATCAGAAGGGCTCTTACTTTGCCTTTCCGAGAAGACAACTCCCGCATCTCGATGCACTCTTAGACCAGGTGCACGTAGTGAGTGCAAGCAGTGACGGTGCTATATCTTACCTTGCATTCTCCATCTTTTGTAGATGCCTAGCATTGCTATTCGATGGTGTGCCGGACATGAAAAGGCTTGTTTGTATCACCTTTGGTCTAACGTGATCCTGAACACTACTTTATGTTTCGTTTCCTAAACTATAGGTTTCTAAACTGTAGGTACCATGTTACACGAATTGTACACTGCAGGGTGAAGAACCACGCGTTCCACTCCGATCATTTATTCCTGAAAAGAAGTCCAACTTGCCTGCGCCCACATTCTTTCCCTAGGTCCTAATACAAGTGTCTTGATGATAATGTCTTCCATCTCAAATCAATATCTAGCAGACAGGAGCATGTCCAACCCCGTAGTGTATAGCATACTAAAACGAGAGCAGCTGGTTTAAATGCGTGACGGAAGCTTTTCGTCTAACCTATCTAGGCAATCCAGAATTTACATAGTATGGCTAGTGTACTATAGGCAGTTTCGCTACTGTAAATCAAATTGGACCAATCACTCTTGGGCTTAGCGCAGTGGTGTGGTATGGATTTACTAGCTTACATAGTAGATTAAGTAGTGTACAGGTAGGTAATAGCTCGGGCCAGACTAACCCGCCTGGGTATCTGGTACCTTAGCACGCGTTACTCGGAACGGTACTTGCCATCTTGACACTTGCTCGAAATAGGACAATTCCAATTCCATCTGTCATTCTCTCGTTCGCGCTTTTGTCTGGTCTTAAAATCTGCGATGCGCACACAGTCGACGACATATCAACTTGCGCTGTGCTGAACTGTCGACGACCGCAGCCATGGTAGACGCCCTCCCGACGTTCCCCTTCCGAGCCGAATCTAGGTGACATGGTACTTGTCCCCTCCATTATACGAGAAAGAGAGCAGCAGTACCAGCAACAGTAGTACCGACAGCAGCAGCGGCGGCGGCAATAGGTAGTTGTCGCTATGTCTTGGGATCTGCTCCGGCGATTTATCGAGAGTGATGTTTTCAATCAGAATCCCTTTCTCTCTGTTTCATACCTATCGTGAGTCAAATGGCGCTTCATAATACCTCGGCACGAGCTCTAACCTGTGTGGACTTGCAGCCGATATGCTGATCATGTCGGCATCCATTATGTGCTATGCTCCAAGCTTCGCCAATTCCCATACGAAGACATCGAATTCTTCCTCCCCCAGTTATGCCACCTAATAATAAGTGTCGATAACGAGTCGATGGCTCTGGAGGAATTTTTGCTGGACCTATGCGAAGAATCCGTCAGTGCCGCTCTTCTGGTTAGTTGTCGTCCATTCGATTGCGGTTGAGGATCAATCACTAAGCAACATCTTAAGACATTCTGGCTCTTCCAGACGTATCTACACGATCTCGCTTCGACCCCTCAAGTACAAGCCTTCAAAACATGCCGGAGGGTTTACAACAAAGTGCAGCATATTGTATTTGGACTGCCCGACACCGTGCGACATGAGAAGGTCAAGGAAAACATTTTACCCGTCACCGTTCTAGCGAGCTTCGTCCTGGCCAGCGTTGGGCTTCCCAGACTGTCGCAATGGGCCGGGCCACTTGCCGTCGCCCAGGCACGAAAATCCCAGCCTACCAGCGATGCCATCTCTGACTTGGATCAAACACAATTTAAGGTGGCGAGAAGCCAAACTGTAACTGTATCCTCAACAAGGTCACGGCGCCAACGAGATGGAATCAAGGGAGGAAGCTCCCAGGATGTAAAAGCTATCGGATCCGACAACCCGCCGCGAAGCGTTGTTACATCGTCTACAACGCACGCAGGAGTCAACATCATCCCCGCCCAAGCAGACCCAAAATCCGGATTTACCCAGTCAAAGATGCTAGACGCACGTTTGAGTTCTTCATCTCTCCCATTACCTGAGATGCGATCGCCAAGAACCGTTACACGCCCAGCAACACCGCTTTCCGCCCGGCTGCCACGCCCAGTAGATGCCATATCTCGAAGGCATTCTCATCATGTGAAGTCTAGTCTCACTCTTGCAGAGATGACCGCAGATCAGAAAAGCAGTTTGCTTCGACAGAATTATTTTCGAACACAGACGATGTTTCTATCAGCACTTGAGGATATCTCAAATAGGCTTGTCATAGTACCTAAGCCAGCCCGTCTCAGCGCTCTACGGGCTGAACTTGCGCTAATTGCGAGAGACTTGCCTGCGGAACTTGATATCCCGGTTCTCTGTCCGCCGACACTCGTCGACGGCTCTCCAGCGAGGAGTCGGCATCATCGCATAGTTAGGGTCAATCCCGCTGAAGCCACCGTGCTGAACAGTGCGGAGAAAGTCCCGTTTTTACTCATGATCGAAATTCTCCAAGATGACTTCACCTTTGATCCTAATTCGGTGGATAACCAACGCTTGTTGAGCACTCTACTTTCAGAGCAGAACAATCGCAAACGACTATTTGACCTATCAGACGCCCACCGAAGACCCAATAGTGAATGGTCGGCCTCGCTAGAAAATGAGAAGGTTGACAGTGTATTCGAGCCAACATCTGGCGATCTAGGGAGTTCGCCTATGCTCAAAGCCTTTGATGAAGACTCTCCAGACAAGAAAAGCGGAAAATTGGCTGCTCGTAGATCCATACCAAATGGTCTCACAAATCTGGCATTGGATTCTACACCGCGTGATTCTGTAGCATCGATGTCGAGGTCTAGTAGCCCAGGGTCCTTACAAAAAATGGGATTCACAGGGCCACGTAATACACACGAACAGCCCGATTTTTCGGCATTGGCAACCCACATGCGTACAGCCTCGCAAATGCTAGCGCAATTAGATGCGACCAGTGGCAAACGACCTAAGCAAGAGGTAGCGGCTATTCGGTCAAAAATCATTGCTAGTATGCAGAGCCTTGAGGAACAGAGTTTCGACCTAGATGACGGCCAAGGGCCTACTTTCGACATGATCATCGCCAAAGCAAGCGCAACCTCACCAGTCTCCGAGGGTGACCTCGACGACGAATTTACAGCCACTAATCCAACCGCCGGAGCCGCTAGGATGGAAAACGATGCCATGACTGGAGGTGTCCAAAAGAAGGGTGACCGTGATGATCCAAGTGCCGCTGTATTCGGCGAGGCGTGGCATGTCAAAAAGGAGCGCATCCGGAAGACTTCGCCATACGGTTGGATGAAGAACTGGAATCTTGTTAGTGTTATTGTGAAGACAGGGTCCGATCTTAGGCAAGAAGCATTCGCATGCCAACTAATCCAGGTGTGTCACAAGATTTGGGTTGACGCGGGCATACCTGTCTGGGTCAAACTCATGCAAATTTTGGTCACCGGCGAGTCCTCTGGGCTTATCGAGACGATTACTAATGGTGTCTCTTTACACTCCCTGAAGCGCAGCTTGACATTGTCATCAATTGATTCCGGTGCGAACCCTCGTAGGCGCTTCGCAACTCTCAAGGATCATTGGGTGAAGACATTTGGTAAACCCGACAGTGACCCATATAAAAGTGCCGTAGACGCATTCAAACGCTCACTTGCTGCATACAGCATGATACAGTATATTCTACAATTGAAAGACCGCCACAACGGCAATGTTCTCATCGATAATGAAGGGCATATCATTCATATTGATTTTGGATTCATGCTCTCGAACTCGCCCGGATCAGTTGGATTCGAAGCTGCCCCTTTCAAACTCACTCAGGAGTACGTCGATGTTTTAGGTGGGGTTGGTTCCCCTGATTTTGAGGATTATAAGACATTATGCAAGCAGGCGTTCCAAGGTAAGCCTTACGGAACAACTCTAACGGCGATGACTCCGCTCATTAAATACAGCCCTTCGTCGATCCGCGGACAATATAATTGATCTTGTCAGCATGATGGGAAGAGACTCGAAGATGCCGTGTTACTCAGCAGGTATTGTGCAGACGACGACAGCTTTAAGGCAGCGCTTCCAATTACACTTGAGCGCTGATGAAGCCGAAAGCTTCGTCGAGACCGATTTGATTGCCAAATCTCTCGGCAGCTACTATACACGACTGTGAGTTGCCCCATTGCTTCATCGGATCACAATGCTAAGTTATTTCCAGTTATGACACCTTCCAATATCGCACCCAGGGTATATACTAAGCTATTAACAACATGTGGGTCACGAGGAGATGTGACGATAACATTGGCATTTGGGCGGCGTTCGTGGCAATAGAGTTAACGATTGGGATAATCTCCACCCAGGACAAATGATTTACTGGATCATGGTGAAATATCACTACCAGCATAGAATCGTGAGAGCCCGGCTTCTCGATGAATATATTATCTACATGTCATCTATACCATACACAGGAGAATCAATGAGGCACCAAGTCTCGTTGGACTTAAACAAGCGTCATGGGACTTGTCAGCAGCCAAATAACACTTATCTGTCGAACAATGATAGTGATGAACTAGCAGTATACATACGTCGTCTTACAATCCAACTGATATTGACCATATTTACCCTAGGAATCAATCTGGATCAAGTAATTGAGATGTAGTAAGATGTCGCTTCTACATTGATGTGCTCTCATAATAGTATTCGTCATGACATGCTCCGCAATATGTGATTATGCTCAACTTCATAATTGTTGCTCCGATCCGCATTCCCCTCGTCAGCCCCTGTGTTGCCTTTAAAGCATGCTTTGTATGCCTCTCGATCAGTCATTCGTTGCCATCTATGCAGCTGTTGAGGCCGTGGTTCCTAAAAATAAGAGAATTCTCCCTCCCCTAGCCTAGGCAGTAGTCACGTTGATTTCGGACTGAATATATCTCACTATTCTATAGCTTATACATACTCTTGGTTTCCCTTTTATTTACGTGTAGGTAATAAGATCCACGGAGCCGATATTATTATATCTTCTAGTGTTTCCATAGTAACAGTAAGTACCCAGCAGACCGAGCCATTTATTTGGATCACCAACCATTTACCTGAGCAGAGAGGCACATTACCAACACAAGCTGCCTCTCCAGCTCAGATTTACCCAGTCGACAGCTACAGCAGGATCTATCTCATCTTCCTCTAGCTCCTTGTTCTCCCGCGCCGTCTTTCTATTTCTTTTTTACTCTTACCATACACTCACCCACATAGTCTCAGCGCGGATAGCTTGAGTGATATCCAAGAGACGTGCGGCATGTTTACTTGTCCCAACCCTATTAAAACAAAACAACCTCTCTAGCCTTGTGGCTTCTTTCCCTACAACACTTGCCAATACGCACGCGGTACCTACCCTATCGAAGATAGTTTGCCCTTTGCCCATCTCTACTCTATATATCACCACCACGGTATATACCGGTAAGGGTACAACTTCTCTTCCTCCTCCAACCGACCCAACCCCCCTCAAGCTCCAGTTCACATATTTTCTCCCAGTTTCTACAAAAGTAACGGTTAAGCTGAGCTCCTCCACTCCCGATTGCAAAATCACCAAAACTCTTAACGCGGTACGTAGCATCCCAGATCCAGGATTTCACTACACCTCGCCTATTCTCGCCCACCAGCACCATTCTCCCAGACCCAAAATCCTCTATCACTTCTCGTGTTTTTGCCTGTTATTTCCCTTCTCGCCAACTTCTCCAGTCTTCTCATGTTGTAAACAGTCACTTATTTCCACAGAGCCTCCTACATCATCTCTGTAGTTCTTTATAGTCGACGAATTCTTTTCCTTGCAACGACGGCCAAGCCACACTTACCATCTAATCACCTACTTATTGATCTCTCAATCCATTGAGATAAACATCCTATCTAGCAAAAAGGTATGTCACAAAAAGAAACAAGCCCAGTGCTAGTGTCAGTGCCTTTACTCTCTTCTAGGTATCAGTACATTCCATCTTACCTTATCTTACTTACTACATATGATTTCTTAATATCTGCTGTGCCATCCTTATTGTATTCTCCCCGGGGCAAATCAACAGATACCACCAAACCACCAACTTACCCACAGTTCCTCACCATTCAATACTTACCCCCGCACCCACACAGGATCTTGAACATATTTTACTAGCACTAGAGTTCACGATGACGAGTTCGTTAGAGACCATGGAATCATCCCATTCCAAGGAAGGCACTCCCGCCTCATCCTTCGATTCTGAGCAGGGGCCGAAGATACGAGAGTGGTCACAATTTGAGCTGGATACGGTATGCTCTTTAATCTGCAAGCACGTGCACCTTGGTACATCCAAAAGGAAGCTTAAGAGGAAGTCTCGCTGTCACGAAAATAGAGATAACGAAGACTCGGATGGGGAAGACTCGGGTGACCGGGTACTCCAGTTGGCAACTAAGTTGAATAAAGCTCTTTATGGCAGGAAATACAAGCATGACATCCCGCCTGCCGATGTGCGCGAACTTATGGACTTCATTGAGACAAAGAACCCAACTATTATGGCGTACATCGAAAGACAGTCGGTCCCGTTTCGAATTACACGATCCAAGAAGTACGCATTTCAACGATGTGTGTACGACTTCAACACTGCTTTCCAAAAATGGACCACGATGCGCCGAGAAAGACGCAGTCATTTAACCAGTTCGGTTGACGAAGAGATGTCCCGGCTCGGTCGGGTTGACCGTTACCTGTCAAGCCAAAATCAAGGTGAATGAACTCCTAGGAACTTTACTCTTCAAATCCATGCCTATCTCCCTTATATCATCTAACAATTCTATCATCAAACTAACGCCGTTTATCTACTAGACGACTATCCCCTCGATGCCACTTGCATCCAAAAGAACACTGAACTGTCTACAAACACTGAGAGAGGCTGGATTTCCAACTCTGTATACGCTCAGCGAAATCGTGAGGACCCATATACCAACACAACCTCTAGCTCTGGCATGGACTCCAACGCCTACTCACTTCAACGCCCCGTGCTTTCGCCAAAACCCTCTTTCCAACTTCGTCGTCAAAACCGGCGCAGAACCCGTGCTCCTGCTCCTCCTCCTCCTCCTCCTCCCCCTCCCCCTCCTCCTCCTCCTCCGCCATCCCCAGACCGCCCTACTCAGTACGAGCAGATGGAAATTCAGCTACAGGATGCATATGATACATCGATCTACGAGGATACCGAGGATGAGACATATATCCACCCTGCTCGCCGTGCTTACATCGATCCAACCATTTCAACTACACTTTATTGCCCAGTCCCCCCGGCCTTCTACGAGTATAGCGACCTACGACAAACCATTCACCCGACGGGCCCAAGGCCTGAGACGCCTGTGGAGAAGGTCTTGCCTGTCTACCATTATCAGTATCCAGAGCCGCCGCAAGGAGACGGAAACTTTGATTATAGTGGTATGCTCGAGGCGCCTACCTCACCTTCATCTCTGATGTATATACCCGATACAGCATCTACTATGATGATGGATACCGATACAGGAGCACAAGGACTTATTGAGCCCGTCTACAGACATGACGATGGGGATGAGTTCTACCCTATTAGTGGCATCTATAGTGAATATTCTCTAGAGTGCTAGTTTCGGAAAGCTCACTTGACTGCTTCCATCTACACCTTACCTAGCCCGAAATTTCTCTTCGAACACCTTCTTGATATTTTGTGCGCCACTGCGTCCGGCAAACAATTCGGGAAGCAAATTTTCTAATATGGCTTATAATTCCTTGATATTATGCTCCGTGGTAAAGGAGGAGAGTGATATGCAGTCTTGCGCCACGGTAGCCAAAGAGGCTGCTATCCTAGGAAGCAAATCACTGGCGAAGACATCTTTGATGACAGATAATACAAAGGGAGCATAAGGCGACATGGCAGGCCCATCATCACAGTTGCAACACGAAGAAAGGTATTGAAGGGAAGGAAGATATCAATGCGCGCTACACGATAGCATATAGAGTCTCTTGCCTACTACGACGAGCCATAAAATGAAGATACTCGATAATTCACTACCTCTGCGTAATATTGATTCTATGACAGGTATTCAAGTGAGATGTGTGAGGCTATTTAAAACATACTCCCAGGGAATAATATTTGATTGCAGCCTACCCCATGGTAAGGAAAGTAGGCTGTAGGCATGTTGTTACTTTACCGCAGAGACTACAGAAGCTTGCTTTAAAGATTCAGAGATGCAGTTGGGCTCGGTAGCTCTAGGCAATTTGCGTAATGAAATCATAAGAACCCGTGCTACATACTAGGATCTAAAGGCGACTAACATATTGGAGATGCCGGTAACTGACCTGTATATCCATTGTATGAGGTCGAAGCAGACAGCCTTCCAGGGAAGAAATCGAAGAAGAAAACCCGGACCGAGCTTCAGAAGTACTAGTTGAGTCGATTGGTATAGGAAATGATAGAGGCAGTCGCGTACGAGTCCACTACTACCGTAGATTAGAACAGGCGAGACGGACTCCTAGACCGAGTCACGGCTAGCTTTCAACTACCCCAACGTCGAAGAAGATATACCAGGAACCTCCCATCACCTCATGGCCGGAGAAGAGAGAAGTCGACTTCAATAGGCACTAAAAGGTCCCAGGGGCTAATTCCGTAGTCAGATCAATGAAACACCACTCAACGGACTGGAATCCTCCAGAATTCGACTACTTCACGATGGCGCGTAACAGCCCAGAATGAACGCAGGATAAATCAGCCTATACAAACGCGGGATAAAACAGCGTGAGATATTTACTACTAGTGTTATGATAACTGGACACGAACACTAGGCCATAATTATTAGATACTTGTATCAGCGTGGGTGGTTTTAGTCATCTGATTACTGCCCAAATGTAGGTAAGTATGGGTAATGATCTCGATGACTGCACGAAGACTCCAGAAAAGTTACACGTTCTAGACTATACGCGGTGACATCACGCTGGATAACCTACAGTACCGACTTTGTATATGATGACCTATAGCTTCGCGCGGTATTTACTCCCCTCGGGTTCCTCCATATAAGTTGAATAGTTTTAAGATTTCTCCGATGACAGGCGTGACAATATCATCCAGACAGCAAGAACTCTGCGTGCTTGCAGATCACCAGAATTTGGGCAGTGAGTTAGTGTAACACACTAGCATTTTGAGGCCAACTCGTAGTATCCTTGGGCACCTCCATCCTGACCTTTATCCTGGCGTTGAGAGCGTAAGGCAGAAAATAATAGGTAACCTGAGGTACACGTGAAGCTTGGCCGGAAACCCGGCAGCGCGGGCTCGATGCGCCCTCATCTACCCGATCTGATACATCAAATTGGGTTCGAGTGATGTGTCAGTCTTAGCCGAATGCTTCATGCTGTGGGATCAATGTACTGCCGTGGGTAACCAATAGGCCAGGTTATATGTCATATGCGGAAAGTGAGGGAGGATACCAATGAGAACAGCTTGCCGAAAGTAGCTGCCCACTTTGATTTGCTATCTGTTGGACTCCAACTCGAGTCCGCCCCCTCGGTACCCAGGTTAGCCTCTAGCATATGTATGTATGCCCTCCTTGCCTGGACGTATAACGGCCCGTAGTACGCCTCACCCATCGCAGGCGGTGGCCATACCCTTCCATGTCCGCGTGTAGCTATCGGACGCGCAATATCGTTCGAGATACCCACATGAATTAGGGGATCGCAGACCGGCGATCCGTGCATGGTACAGTTATCGGTAGCGTTGTACTCGTACAATATCGCCGTGTTACGTATCTGGTTCTTCAAGCCGCCGACTGCGCCCGAGAGCGAAAAGACAGGTGCTCCATGCAGGATTCCGCGAGGGCGGTCCAGAGAAAAAACAAAAGGCCACAACGGGAAACAGCCAATCCACTGTCTCTCCATCAATCTGGTGTTTGTTTATACGAGTCATTTGTGCTCGCCTTGCCAATCCTCACACTGCAGGCATCCCATGTCATTATCATATGCCACGATGCCCGTTGTGCAGCGGATGGAAGCAACTGACTTGTCCAGCATGATTTATGCCTCATCACCCAAGTAATACCACCGTGGTAGGTGTCCAGACAACTAATTTGCATACAGTGGCAGGAGAGGGAGCTAGCTACCTATCCTATCCTATCCTATCCTATCCTGGCCCGTGAGATAAATGTCACACAACACGACGTGGTCTAGGCTGTGCCGTAAAGACCGTGAGCTCAAGGCTTCGGCCGGATCGTACGGTCAGACCTTCGCGTTTTATGCCCTTTGTTTGAAATGGCTGGCTGGGAACGAATGGTAGCTAGCCTGGTGCTTGAGCCCTTCTGACCCTCCAATCCGGCTTTCCCACCTCACTTCTGCCGTGTTTGTAGGTCTGTACGCTCTGATACCATACATGGGACATGGATGTTGGACATTGGATGTTGGACATTGGATGTAGAATAATGGCGCTATGAGAACGGTTATATCCCGGTCACTACCTGTCTAAGCACTTCACTTAATCACACCAGTGGATAGGGGCAGCAGTGCTGCACAAATTTCAGCAGAGCCTGCATGTCGTAGCCTCAACAGAGCCGTAGATTTTTGATCTGACGAGGTCATGATCGTTATCACTCTTTATGTACCTACCCGTTGTTTTTGTCGCCCTCTGTATCACACGATAACAAAAAAAAGGAAAAAAAAGGGAAAAAAAAAAAAGAAAGGAAGAGAAAAGTAGAGGTCCAACGGAAAAAAAACAAAACAGAAGAAATTTTGGTTGCTACTCCCAGTGAATCTAGGAGGCATCAGGAATTGAGCCCGATGCGGGGGTCGAACCTAGACGTACAGGATTAGTATTTTGATCGTTGATATGAATTTTTTTAATTGCCACTCACCCGCAACCTTGAGATTAAGAGTCTCACGCTCTACCGATTGAGCTAACCGGGCGTCGATGGGAAGACCAAGCGTGTATCGGTAACCATGTTGTAGACTTACCTACCTACCAATTGGACTAACGGGGCGGGTTAGCTCATGATGAAACGACGGCCAAGTTCACGATAAGGGCCAAAACAAAAAAAGTAAAAAAAAAAAAAGTTGGAGCTCACTTTAGTTGGAGTCGACTAGGCAAACGTTCTAACTGGTTCATTTGAGAATAGTAGCAACAAGCTAAAGCAGCCCGAGCCTTTCCCTCACCCCTGATCCTGGCTTTTTGACTTAAAGATTGGCTATTGAAAGCCGCCTGCTGTCGATCACATACACACGCTATTTACTTACTTACTACTACGCACTATATGTAATACTCGTATCTGCTAGTATACACACACAAACAGGGCGAACAGTCGATCCCAAATACGAAGCTAGGGATAACGGAAATCCATGGTTGTATTCTGAGCTAGGGATAGATGACGCTATCAAGACATTGATTTGAATTGTGCAAAAAAACAGGGCGTGTAGTGTATGTGATATTGAATGAAAGTGCTTATGTCATGCATAGCCGACATGCTAGCTTTAGGTTATATCACAACGCCATATTAAATTTGGGGCAAGCTTTTTTTTGATTGATTCCGCTTCGGGATGTAACGGTGTAAAAGCGAACCAAGCGGAACAACCTGATATCGCCAATTTCTAAACCTGTTCTTCCTGCCTGCCTGCCTACGCGATAGTCTGGCCCGTATAGCAAATAATTGCACACTTTGTGATATTACTCGAATTACGTACTTAAGTAGATAGATAGCAGAGGCATGGCCGCTATATCAACGCGAGTAAAGGACAGTGGGTGAGTTTTGTAATCTGCACTACGACTTTCGACCAGCCATTGTCTGTCAGCATCGTGATTCCCCATCAAAAGCACTCATAAGAAATCCTTTCTCCTTTCCCCCTGAGCGCCCGGCGTAAGAAAAGCGAGTGAAAAGGTAGCAAGCAATGCAATGCCTGTGACAAGTCCAATTTATACAAAACAGCCTGCCCTGATGTAGACAAATGGAGAAATGAAAAAGGCTAATGGAATGGAAAATAAACCCTTGAAGCTCGCGCACGTTCTGTGTATCGCCCCAACAGTAGAAATCACGGGGCTAGATAACCTGGGGAGGAAGAGTGTTTGAAACGCATTACCAAGCAAAACTTAGTAGTACCATCCCTGGGTCTGTGGTCAAAAGTTTAGACGTACGGCCGACATGCCTGCACAATTTCGGCATCTTGAACAGCCCTGTTCTGCAGTAGCTACGCGGTAAAAGGTTAGGATTTTCGCCTTAGTCCCATCTCTCGCCCTTCGCCGGGCCAGGGGATCCCCGGACACTTGCCTCGTCGTCTTCGTCATCATCGTCAGCGTCGCGGGGGAAGTCCTCCACGACGACCTCGAAGGACGGCATACTGTCATCCGCGGCCATGACGTGGAACAGGCGCGCGAGGTCTTGGCCGTGGAACGTCCGCATGTCGTACGGCTCGCCAGCAAACACAGCCTGGCGCACATGTGCCCGCAGGGACAACCTGCCGCCATCCCTGTTGGCACCGCTGCTAGGGCTGTCGCTGGCGAATGCCCCGGGGTTCATGCGCACGTCCGCGAGGGCCGCGCTCTGCAGCGATTCGCGGGTTGGCTGGCATTGAGCTATGATGCGGTGCTGGCCGTGACGCAGCCAATGCACCGTGATGCGGACTGTGTGGGTACGCGTGCTGGGGTGAAAGACGGAAAGGGGTCGGGGCGGGTGGCTCCCGTTACCGTTGCCGTTCCCACTGTTATTGTCGTTGCCATTGGGGCCAGATGGTTTGGGAGGTCGGCTGGCCCCCTGGGTTATCGGGAAAGGGGGGCCATCTAGGGGGAACCCGGGGACACGAAAGCACGTGAAGTGTTGCGTCGGGGCCATCGACGGGTTCATGTTATTCTGTGGACGAGCGGGGTGCGAGCCGACTGCCATGCCCGATGGATAGGGGTGCGGAAGGAGGGGCATGGTTATGTTTCGCATCGAAGGCGGCGGAGCTGGAGGACCATTCGCGCTAGGGTGTCCAGGGTGCCCAGGGGGTGGCGGCGGTGGCGCCTGTCTGAAGGCGAACGGGGGCGAACGAGAGCGCGCAGGGCGGACAGGGCGGACAGCGCGGGTGCGTGGGGGCGCTGAGCTTGCGAAAGCGTCTCGGACTGCTCCCCTCGACCGCGAATCCGCCACTGGCTCGTGAGCACAGGCGGCCGCAGCGGCACAACAGCCTGGGCGACCAGCGGGACGTTGTCGGTCTTTGGAGGCCCCATTGGCCCCCGGTGCGTGCTTTAACATCATGGCCTCGTCACCGGAGCTGCCCCATTCAGAAAAGGCCGCGGTCGAGGAATCGGAGTGACCAGAGATGATGGAGGCGGCATCGTCGTCTTCATCCAAGTTGGTCTCGAGCAACGCCGTTTTGAGATCGCGAGGGCTCGAGAAGCCATTTATCGTGACATAGTTGTGAATTGCCTCACATGATTTGGTGTGTAGAGATTCTACTGCCCTCTGGGCGTTATCACAGGGTTCCGACACTAGCAAAACCTCGCGCGAATCTTCGTTGCACCGCACTGCGTACGCTTTGAAGAACTTATCGGCCGGATCTTTACTGGTGATGACCTGGACTATGTCATCCTTGCTTATGATGAACTCGCAATTGTCTAGAATTGTCCAATCAGAACAGGGCAATGATCTTATGTCAGACGAATGGTGAAGGGAACTGACCTATGATTTGCGTACGGCTATCAAAGACTAGAGTCGACGGGGGTGTCAATTGAGGGGCCATGGTGGTATCTGGTAGGTGCTGAAGGTTGGTGCGAGCCGAAATTGGGGGCCCTTGGAGGTACACTAGCATGGAGGAGCGAAAAGTTGGAATAAATGCCTTCGACTATCATGACCGGAATTTCCGGAGGCCCATCTTATTTATATATTGATTCAGGTGCGAGGTGATAATGGCTCCCTGCAGCCACGCTGTCTTTGTGCGTCCCGGCTTAGTTGCAACCATTGGTTGAACGAGGCTGCCATGCATCTTACAGGACGATGGTGAGAGATGCCGTGGGTGTACTCCTGCAATACGCACAGAACCGTTTCATTCTGCCCAGCCTCCTCGGATATACTATATACATCAAGATACCCGCATTGCATGTAGCCTACCTCAAAGGAGGATGACGTCGGAGAACTTTAGGGTTGGAAAAGTGAGGCGAGCAGTTGGGGGCTCCGGGCTTTGATAAGACACCCCCGGGAGTCCCGTAGGGTCTAATCTCCTGTTCCCACACCGTCGGGTTGTAGCAGAAAATATATCCCTTTGAGAGGGTGGTGTCTGTGTCCTAGCTGGATAGCTTGCATGATGAGGCCGGTTTTGCCTCGCCATATAGCTTTGAGTCTAGACTATTGTATGGTCGGCTGGGTAGTGCACTTTGGACTGTAGCCACCGAAAAGTAGGGTTACCTAGACGCGCCACCAAGAAGCCAATGATACGAGGGAGCGAGGGATGCAAGATGGCTGGCTCTGTCGGCTGCACTGCAGGCCCGCATAACGCCACACATTCGTAAGTGATCGAAAAAGAGCATGTACTACGTTCCCTATATAGCTGAGAATGGCGTACATGAACTACCATGGGGTCGAGCATTTGACGTGGAAGTATTACCCTGTATTATGCTGACCACCTTCGAAAATTGTTGAACCTCACTCACATCATTTCAACGGCCAATCACTCTACATTTGTGCTGACGCAAATCGGAGTATCGTTACAATCATACATTCTTTTATCAAGGGCGGATGAAACCGACCTTCCTTGTATGTCTCTGGTGCTTTCTACCCAACCATAGCTAAGCGTTCCAGCCTCGACTTGACCGCCTCTACCAAAGCCGTCTCTCGCTCTAGAAGACCCTTGACTTGACTGATCTTGGCGCGTCTGAGTTCTGATGGAATGCGCAAGTCGCCCCTCGAAGGACTCGGGGTGTTCTCTTCTTCATCAGCCGGGGTTTCGAGTGTTTGCGCTTGTTCGGCAAGCTCATCCTTTAGCTCCATAATCTTCCGGTACCTGTCCATGCATTGTTTAGCCCGATTTTGCCCATCTGCAATTCGTGCCGATCCGTATAAGCCAGCATCCAGAGCCTTAACCTCCTTGACCCAGTCCTGCTCCTTCTTGCTCAGCTCCCGATTCGTAGCCTTATTGACTGTCTTTCTCATCTTCTCCAAGCGCAGGCTTAAAGCTTCTCCTTTCTCTCTAGCGTTTTGCAGCCGCCTCTCGATGGCAGCATTACTTGACCCTGGCTCTTCGCCCGCCTCAGCCTGATCTTCACTTATGACAGCCTCAACTCTTGCCTTAACCTCGTTCGCCTTCGTGATTTGTTGTTTTAGTTCTTCTTGGAGCTTGACACAGCGCCGGAACACCTCCGAAGCAGCAACGCCAAGCCTGTGCGTCTCGTCACTAAGAATCTGGTGAGCTTCAGTGAGCAGCTGTAAAGTAAGTGGTGAGAGTCGGATCTCTTGGTTCATAATTGTCTTGTGTCGACTTGTGCGGAGCTGCTCAATGAACCTAGGGAGTGCTGAACTTTCGTTGAACGCGTGAGACGGTTGATAAACAGGGCGTGGTTCGAAAAAATCCAAGGGCCTGACTTCGGCGTCTTGATTAAAGGATGGTGAGATGGTCTGAATAGGCACGAAGTCATCTTCAGGGGCATCGAAGACAAGAGCAATCGGCTCGAAGGGTGTGGCAGACAACAGGAAATAACCAAGGTCAGGATCTCGGATTGCAACAGCTGCACTCAAAGGTAACTGCGTATCACCCTGGGCTGGGCTATTGTAAAGTCTTTCTCGCGTAGAAGCCTGGCCGTTGATGAGAAGATTAATTCTGAAGTCAGAGCCTGCCTCCGAATCACCCTGAAGTTCGCTCTCAAGGCGAAAAACCCACGGTGCCAAGGAAATATACGTGATACTAGAAGGATGAGTGATGTATAACGAATATCGAGACGTAACATCAGGGCTGAAAATTGGCCATGCTTCTTTCGACACCTCTAAGGCGTCTAGAGTATCAAGAGTTGAGAACGTCAACAACGTTGGTGAACCAACTAAGCGCCCCATTGTCTTCGACTTATTTCGGGGTGGTAGCCACTGAGCCTGTGTGCCATCGACATCTAAGCAGATTTGGACCCGACCGCTAGACGAAAGCAGGCATATGACTGAGAGCGACAGACCTTCCCCTTCAGTATCTTCCATCTCCAATTCCTCGTCCTCGCCAAACATGAGCTCATCGGTGTCGAGTTTCTCACCAATGACATATATATCCGTCAAGTTAAGGTCTGAGTCGTCCTCAGTTTTCGGGCCTAAATCTAGAATGAATGGTCCTTGCAGACGCGGCACTCCGCCGGGCCGTGAAGGTCTCGTATATACCTCGGTAGGTGGTTCCCCAGGTGGGCCATCGATGACTCGAGGCTCTTGATTATCAAGATCAGACATCCAATCTAGCTGTTGCTGTGCTAGCAACTTTGCCTGCTCAGATACGTTCGGGTCGTCTTCAATTGCTGCTAGATTGCCGACGATTGATATTGAGAGCGATGGAATCAAGGTTGGAGGAGGAGCCCATTGACTTGGCAACAACGGACATAAGGCATATACATCTCCTCCGGTCATCGCAATCCACAGTGTCATGGAAGACCAGCCTCCAGATCCCCTTGCCGCAAAGGATGCCGCTGCTACATCCATGTCAAAGAAGTCAGGAGAGAAGCCTTTTTTCACAAAGTTGCTGGCGGAGAAATTTTCTTCTAATGATACACCATCAGCCAGCTTTTGAAGATCTATTGTCAGAGTAGGCGTGTCGAAGGACCACCGGTCTTTCTGTGATAGCTCCCACACCCTAACCACGGCTTCCCTTGTGACTGTTACCAGGGCCGACCCGTCAACCCCGAGGGGATGCCATAGGGCGGAGGCGACAGGTGAGCGGTCGTCGGCATGTGTAGTAGGCCCAAGAGACCATAATTTTGGTTTGATCGTATCGAGGCTCGGGGCCGTAAGATGAGAGGGGTCGGGGAGGAGAATGATCCGGATGGTGTGAGCGGTCAAAACGGCCATGAAGTTGGCATAGGGAGATATGATGAGTTGCTGGATATCACTTCCGATGGCGGAAGGTTTGATTGTCTGTGAAGCGTTAGTCTAGGCCACTGCGTGGTGACAAACTTGTATGGAGATGCTGACCCGAAAGCCTTCGGCGCACCCATTTTCAATCGACTCTTTGATTATATCATTTTCATCTAGTCGCTCTCCGCCCTCGCGCTTTATATAGACACTCGGTCGGCCTTGAGCTGCTTTCTCTTGGTATCTCTCCTTGAGATAAACTAGATCGGCCCATCGGATCTCCTTCCCTACGGCAATGAAGACCTCGGTTCCTCTCGTGGCAACAATGCGGTGAGGGCCAGAATCGGAGGCAGCTATAGAGGCATAAGAAGGTATGTTATGGGAATCATCAGGATTGGGCGCGAAAAGTTGGTGACCAGGTGAAGGACTGGAGAGCCAGGCGGGTGTGTAGGCTTTTATCTTGGGCATTTCGAATGGCAGAACAATAAGTGAGGCGGACGAGGTGGTGTCAGAGATATTAGAAGTGCATGTCTGGTTGGGTATGGCGGACTGTGGAAATTCCAAAGTGCAAGTCTTGATATTTAGTCTTGGATATAAAAGATTGTTGTTTTCTTGGGGCTGGTTGCAGAAGCTCGCTCTAGGTCTAGATAGATATCTTAGCCTGTCTACCTTAGGTACTAGGTACATAAGGTAGTGTGTACAGTGCCTTAGCTTGACTGGACTGGAATTTTGGTCCATAAAAACACTGTCTGGGGCGGACAACCTGCGTTAGCGCGAGCCCTTCCTTGCCTAATATGTACTATAAGATGCCTTAGTCTAGACCGCATTCTGACCGCACTTTGGCAGCAACAAGCGCGTCCCAGCGCGACAAGCTCTTCTGCATCTGCTTGAGCTTGCATTCGCTCTATGTATTTTGTACCTACAAATAAAAGTGGAACATCACTTCCACTCCTTCAGTCTCTCATCATCGTCTGCAGCACCCTCTCTCTGCCTTTTTTTTTTATTCATGAACTACACTAGTATTTCGGTTACGCACAGGCATTGTCCTATAAAAAATAAAAAAAACAGGCTAGGGGAATATTTCTACATTTCTACATCTAAAAAAGAACGCCCCAATTCAATATGCGTCTCGGTGTCCGATCCACCGTTGACCGGCTGGATGCTCCCAGCGCCTACTACCACAGTCGAGTGAGTGAGCTCTCATCTCACCCAGGCGCATATGCCAACTCACACAAGGACTTCGAATCAGCTGACATGAGGGCATAGAACAACAAGAGAAGACGGAATGACCATGGGCGTGATGGGAAAGACGGCAGAGATGGAGATACAGACATGGCCGACGCCAAACCGGAGGAGCCGCCTGAGGATCCTTTGAAGAATGCCACTACACTCTACGTTGGTAACCTGTTAGTGACCCATTTATCTATCCTCGTACCTATTCTCCACACAATTGCCGGTATGAGGAGACGAACATATCATTGCAGGGGAAGAGAGCGACAGCAGACCAACTCAACGTCACCTAAGGGTTGTTTGAACATGCTAACCAAACGACATATAGGTCATTCTACACAACAGAGGAGCAAGTCTATGAGCTTTTCTCAAAATGTGGCGAGATCAAACGTCTGGTCATGGGATTGGACAGATATCAGAAGACGCCCTGCGGCTTCTGTTTCGTAGAGTACTACACGCACCAAGACGCCCTCGATTGCATGAAATACATTGGCGGCACCAAACTGGACGAGCGTATCATCCGTACTGATCTGGACCCCGGCTTCGAAGAGGGTCGTCAGTACGGTCGCGGCAAGTCAGGTGGGCAGGTGCGTGACGAGTACCGCGACGACTTCGACGAGGGCAGGGGCGGTCTGGGCAGGGCTATTCAGTCGGAGAGAATGCGTGATTCCGAGAGAAATCGCGACAGAGAGAATCACCACGAGGACGATTATGGACCGCGATAGGAGGAGATATTTGAAGCCGAGGATGGGAGATCGTTGCCCTGCTGAGTTTGACTACGTAGGTTATGAAAATGTACACTATGCCGGTATATCTCTCATTAGAGAGATGGGCTGTGACCACGGCTCACAGCATTACGGTACAAACTTGGGAGTTTATTCTAATTATAACCGATTGATTCTATCCCAATATTACAAGCAAGCTATTCTAGCTCACATCATGTCTGGGTGACCTTTGCCGCTACTCTGTACCTCTGCGATTTTGTACAGTATTGTACACATGGTTGACTGTGTGCGAACAAACTAGGTCATATTCTCCCGAGACCTGTGTCATAATCATCCATGATACACATATCGGTCCACCATCGTGGAAACCATTTGATTTTGCAAACCCAACCCAATAATACGCTTTAATTGGTTTTTTTAGTAACCCGGGGGGTTCAATCGTTGTGAAACTCTGGTCCATTTCGGTAGTTCTGCAGAAGGGTGTGAATCGCGTGATCAGCATTATTTCCATCTATCGTGAAACCGATGTCCAATGTACTTGAAGAAGGGGGGGGGAAACCTACTATGTATGCCCTTCCTATATCTCTTCTCTTTCCTGTCGAACATGGTGTATTTGTCTTTGGGTAGCATCTCTGCCTCGGTGGGCATCGTCTCCTTCCATACATCCAGAGCCTTGAGCGTCTCGCCTTTCTTCGCAAGTGCCCGGTCAATCGTCGCCACGACCTCGTCGACGGCCCGCAGACGCTGCCGTTGTCGTGCCTTTTGGAACCGTGAAAGTCGCCAGGGGGTCTTCCTATAAAGCGCGGAGCCTCCGAGTTAGCAGACTTGAACGAAATCGCAACAAGGTTTGGTCCCGCTGGGGGATATCTGATCGATGCTATCGTTGGCGGTAGGGCTCCTAGGGTCTGGGATTTTGTGCTCGTGCTAACGATCATAAGCCGGGAGTGAGGGAGGCGCACCATAAAAGACCGCCGGATAGGGCGTTGGTTGCTCTAAATGCGCCGAACATTGTGACGTGAGGGTAATGTTGACTGGCGCTTCGGGAAATATAATCGGTCGTTCAATCGCCCAGCAATTACGCACCCTGAAGATTGGAAAAGTTTCGGGGCAGGCCGGCTCCACCTGTTGTGCTGCTCTGAGGCCCGGGCCCCACTATAAACTACACTACCAAACCTCTAAGTAAGCTCTAGACTAACGAAGCCTTGGGAGTTCTGTTGCAACATCTCAATTCAATTCAAACGACTTTGGTTTTCGTACGAACCCGAGGGACAACCTTGACAAATGATCGACAGATAGAAAAAAGCATCTCCGAATTCCCAAACCGGCAGTTACTAAACCCCCAGAACCGCGGAACGAAGTTATCTAGCTAGACCCAACAATACCTTATGAATCGGGGAGTACCAAGATAGCAACCAACAATGTCCTACTACTTCGTCATAGTCGGGACGGAAGACAACCCGCTCTTCGAGTATGAATTCGGGACGTCCAAGGCCGGCGGCGACGGCCAGGCACGGTTTCCCGAGCAGGCCCGACACATGAACCAGTTCATCGTACACAGCAGTCTGGACATTGTGGAGGAGGTTCAATGGGGGACGGGGCAGATGTGTGTACCTCCTCCTCGTTACTCGTACGCCGCCGCAAGCTGACCTAGTACCTTTCAAAACAGGTATCTCAAGTGCATCGATCGTTTTTACAACAACTACGTGTCCTGTTTCCTCACGGGTGGCAACGTAAAATTCATGCTTCTGCACCAACCGCCCTCATCCTCCGTATCCTCGACCGCCAACAATCCTCGCTCATCAACATCGACCATTGCCACGAACCCGACGAGCCCGCAGACCGAGGAGGCGGTGCGCGCCTTTATGCTTGAAGTCTACGAATCTTGGGTCAAGACCATTATGAGCCCCTTCTACCGCGTCAATATGGAAGTCCGCAGCCCCATCTTCCGCCAACGCGTCGCCGCCGCTGGTCGCAAGTATCTATAATATTCGTCACCCCCTATTCGGGTTCACTCTTGGGTAGATAATGTGGGCGACATATTCATGAGCTAGGCGATTTTCATGAAAATACCGTTTGATGTTTGACAACGCAGATGGGACCATGTGTATTGTCGACATGACTGAATATCGACTAGGTGTTTGGAGTTTACAGGCTGCTTTAGAGTTAAGATACCAAATATTACTTATCAGGATCGAGGGTCACAAAATCAAGTCAAATATGCTTATATCGCAATGCGAAAGTTATTGCATTTCTTCATTAGTGCTACGCACTACAGCCGTCTTCTACCAGACGCCTTCCCTTCATAGGCAATCAATTCATCGTAGACCAGAGCAAACCCGTAAAACCACCAACGCCTATTATCACAATGTTGTGTATCATGCAAACCGTACAGCGAATACCGAAACCAACAAGTTCCCTCGATCAAGAGTCCATATCATGCCTCGTGGCAAGTCATCTATACCATATGTTGATTGATGTACATGGTAAAGGTGAAAATGCCGACGCATGCTGGACGAACTATTCACCACTTTAACCACCGAAACCGTAAAGGGTACGGCCCTGTCGCTTCAGAGCGTAGACAACATCGAGGGATGTGACCGTCTTGCGCTTGGCGTGCTCTGTGTATGTGACTGCGTCTCTGATGACGCCTTCGAGGAAGGACTTGAGAACACCACGAGTCTCTTCGTAGATCACTAGAAAGGAATTAGTATTGGGTAGTAGGGATCAATAACATATCTATGGACTCACTAGCAGAGATACGCTTGACACCACCACGACGAGCGAGACGTCGGATAGCGGGCTTTGTGATACCCTGGATGTTGTCACGAAGAATCTTTCGGTGACGCTTGGCACCTCCCTTTCCGAGACCCTTGCCACCTTTGCCGCCTATTGAGCTCACGTTAGTATATATTGAAGGCAGACTTAGAACACGGTAGCATGTGTAAATTGGTATGATATCGCATGGTGTAATGTGAGAATGCGTACGCGACGCGTCGTAGTGCAAGGCTGCTACCAGTGCCCCACTCAAGAGTGACGATGCATCAGGACGAACCAATGACGCGACGACGACGGATGGGCTGCATAGTGATATAGAAAAGAGGATGCACTTACGTCCAGTCATCTTGAATGATGTTGAGTGTAGCGAATAATTGTTGGTGATGAAAAAAGGATGTTATTGATGACCAAAGTCGATGCGCGTTGTTGATGACAGCGTGTTGAGTGGATTATGAGAGGAAATGAAAGAAGGAAAGAGGAGAAAGCTTTGAAAGACGAGAAATGGGGGGGCGGGTTTAAAGGGTGGTTCTGGGGGTAACTGCTGATTGCAACTTTGGTACCTGCCTAGGTACAATAGTTGCCTCAGAAAATAAAGTGGCTGTTTGGGCCAATCAGAAAATTGGGTGCAATTCCTGATTCTCGAATTCAAAGAGGGCCTCCTTGGGCTTGCGAACGGCACGCTATTTCCTTGCCCGTTTTGCTGTGGTTTTGGCACTGATTTCCCTAAAGCCAGGACCCCTGCTAGTCAACATGGCTCGTGCTTTCCCTAATCAATGCCATTTCATGAATTCACCTGGAATGGCTGGTCCGTGCGTCGAACAGGGTCATCCAATCATTCTGTTGGTCTCAAAACTCTAAAACTCTAAAAGAATGCGTTGTAACTAGGTACCTGATGAATACCTACCTACAGCTACCGTAACTACTATAGTGGTAAGTGCCTTATTGTCAATAGCATGTCAACGGGTACATAGGTGGATACTTCACGCCTTGAACGACACGTGCCGAGCAACAATGCCTCTTATGATGCATATAGACTACACTATATGGAAGTAGAAATAACAGGGTTTTGGTGTTAGATCTCTCGATTTCTGTTCGTCTTTGGGTGGGAACGCATACAACATTACATAGTACTTTGCTTTCGACTCACAACTTTCCGATTGTACGATGATGCCCCGGCAAATAACCGTCAAGAGGCCGCTACTACTGTACAGTTTCCGCCAATGCATACCCTGATTGTATACACAAAACCACCCGTCTCTAAATGATCGATAGCCTTCCGTGGATGGCTTATCATGTCCTGAACGCCCGTCGCAATGCAAAGCCTCGTTGAACTGGACCAGATACCTACCAAGACGCCTGATGCTAGCGCCTCAACCTTCCCCGTGTAGTTCCAGTCCAAATATCATGCTACGAATCCCCCGAACCAACACTGGATCAGACCATCTCATATCCCCGTAGAATCATAACGCGATCTTTCACGCGCACTTCCAATGAATGCATGCCCGACCACCATGGCCACTATCATGCCATCATAGAATCGTCAAAACTATCGTCGTCCTCAAGGCTTTCAATGGCCTCTTTGATCTGCTGGCTTGCCTAATTCCCAATGTTAGCACGGAAGGGGAAGAGGAAACGGTAAATACTGTTGACTGACCTTTGGGTCCAGGTTCAGCGCGATAGTGAAATGCCGGACGGCGGAGCCCTTGTCATTCAAAGTTTTATATAATTTGCCGAGTAAAAAGTGAACTGTAGCCTCGTCCGGCGCCAGAGTTTTTAGGACCTCGAGTTCCTTTTGGGCTGCGTCAAGTTGGTTCAGAGCAAGCAGGGCTCTCGCTTTCTTGTACCGAGTCTGAGCGGCATGAGGTGCGAGTTCTGTCGCCTTGCTGAAATATTGCAATGCCTGAACAATCTGGCGTTGCTTCTCTAGAACATTACCAATACAGCAGATCAAGACAGCGTTGGTGGGGTTGATAATGGATGCAGAATGGAAGTGTGTGTAAGCCTTGTCGTAGCTGCCGAGCTTTTCATAGACTCGACCAATACCGTAATAGGCGTTATAATGGCGACGATCTGCTGATATTGCTAATCGATATGCCGTGAGAGCTTTCTCGTATTCTTCGTTAGAGACATGCTCGTGTCCCTGCAAAGTGAACGCATACGCGAACTTGGGGTTTAGCTGAGTAGCGCGTTTGAAGCACCTCAAGGCTTGTTCATGATCCCGAGAAAGGGACCACGCATTGCCTAAGGCACACCAGGCTTGCGGTGAATGCCAAGATGAATCCACCAACTCATGTGCAAGGAAGGATAGATCTGTCTCTCTCTTGAGAAACCATAGGATTGTAGAGTAGACTTCCATATCTTCTAGGCGTGTAGGTGCAAGTATACGCAACTGCCGATAATACTTTTCTGCCTCGGCATATGATGCCTGCTCGTAATACGCTCGACCAATTTGAGACAGGACCCAAGGCGTTTCTTGATGTGCACGCGGCAGCGATATATAGGCGGCGAGGGCATCCATGGATCGGTACTGAGAAAGCGCCAGATACCCTGAGCCAAACTTTTTCAGTAATTCAATCAAGTACTTCAGCGTCTCCTCGATCTTGACCATCTCAGGTTCTGCAGATTTAATTACCGGTTGAAGAGGTACCTCCTTGATCCTGGGCACTTCGGCTTGATCTACATCCATGCCATTCTCCTCTAGGGGTTTCCTGTTGCCGCCAACAGTTCTCCCCACACTAGCACTGCTAGAGTTGGGCCTCAATATACGAGAGATCTGAGGCCTAGCCTTTTTTAACTCCCTCGCTGCTACAGCGCCCACAGCGGTTGCCCCTGAGTTCGCCTTTCCGTTTGCGCCCCTGAAAAGCCTGGCACTTCTTCGTTGTGGTGGCTCCTCAGGTTGTGGTCTAGGTTGTACAAGATGACCAGAGACTGTCCTTTTCCGATCGGTAACCGAGACGGCGGCCGCAGAAGCCCTAAGGACAGCAAGGTTCGGTTCAGAAGCATGCTCCTCTTGCGCTTTCTGGCTTCTTTTGGTCGTTAACCGGTGTGCCTTAGGGGCCGCTTCCAGCGATCCATAATCCGGAGGCTGTGAATTCCTCGTCTTTCGGGTCGGCGCCTGAGGTGGCTCGATGCCTAGGGTTACTCTGGAAGAGTTTGGATCAAGATTCGCCACTGTTGGCGATTCCAATGGGTCATGAACAGGCTCAGGGACTGCGGGCATCTTGGAGCGAGCCGCACGGATTTTGGACATGAAATCATTCTCTCCAGAACCTGCACTTAGAAAGTTGTTGCCATTGAGCGTTTCATTTGAAGCCCCAGTTCGTTGCGAGTCGAATGGATCCATAGTATCGAATATAGCAGATCGAGAAGTCTTCTTATCTATAGGATTTAGTGCACCATTGTCCTTTTGTTCCACCAATATTCCAGGTGGTTGGTCGAAACTCAGCCCATCTATTAAAACGTCATTTAACTTGAAGATATTCTGCGTCCGTACGTTCACCCCCATATCGCATAGGGCCGTGAACGCATCCCACATGAATGGGTTTGTTTTCAGTGCCTCCTCAAAATTTAGAATTGCCTTCTTTTTGTCATCGTATGCCTTGTATAGTTTTCCAAGTAGACATAAAATACTAGCCGAATCTGGGTTTGAGGCTCTTGCCGTTACTGTATGTTTTCCGAAATTTGACGTATGAGACCAGAGACTTCTGGATTTCTCAAGCGCAGTGATACCATCTTTATACCTGTCGATTGCCAGACATGTCTGGGCAAATATATATGCGCAGTTAAGGTGGATACCACGATAGCCATTGTATTTGCTGATCTCATATGCGGATTTATAATCCCCTAATCGGAAATGGCAAAGTGCTAGTAGGTATGCGGATTCGCCCGAGCGACGATCGTGTGCGTCTAGCCTCTCTGAAAAAAAGAGCGCGTTATCGTATGAGTGGTGATCGAGGTGGTAATGAACCAACTGTCTCAGCTGAGCCGTAACGGCGGTGCTCGAAGGCGGCGGCATGGTGACGGTTAAAGTTGGATCGGTGAATTCTAGGCGGTGTGATACTATTGTCGAATAGCCATGTGGTCGTGCCGTGCTCCCGCCAGCTCTATGCCTAGCGGAAGCGGGGATTTAGGGTCGATGGTCGATGATCGGTATCCGCGCTGAGGCAAATGGTCGTCGCCTGGTAGAACACTTTTGCACGCGGGCAGTAGGCCCTCGAAAGGCTAGCTCGTGAGTGAAGACGACGATAATTATTATGATTAAGGCAGGCTGACTAGATACAGCACTGGATTCGAGGAATGTTGTCGGTATGAATCGAGGTTTTTAGATGAGCGGCAAGGGGAAATAGAATTCAGTCAAAAGAAGTCTCGACAGTCTTCAACGGGCATGTCGGTGATGTCTGTGAGAAAGTGCTGCTGGACGAGGGGGCGTGATAGACAGAAAGAAAACGGCTTTGGGATATATTATGACGGATCCATTACAAAGACTGGACAGAACGTGGTGCTCCTCGTGAAGATGTTCCAGCTCCTAGGCTCGAAGAGTGGCCTCCGAATAATGTCATGAACGGAATGGGTTGGTGGGATGGACAAACTACAACGACAACAACAATAATAACAGAGCGAGCACTGGAGGCAATTGCTAGGTATTCTAGCTTAGCGATTTTGGCATGTTATGGTGGAGTGACGCTAGCAGGGGTCTGTGCTTTGTTTGATTGGCCACGAGCCGCTGGAGTTGGCCCTGGCAGAGCAACAACGCAGCGCTAGCCATTTGGTATACTAGGTACCTAATGAAAGCCTTGTTTTCCCGGCCCGCTCAACATTGTAAGGCGACTGACAAGTACCCACTAGACGCGGCTCTTTCCACTGAGTTTCCACTTCTTACAAACCGTGGCTAGACATGTCATGTACCAGTAACTTCCATAGTAGTCTCAAGACTATTATTCCTTCACTCTGTCTTCATAGATCGATCCTTTTTATTATTTCATATTATTAACTGTGAGATATTGAAGTTTCGGCTCTGATTAGATAAGTAGAATAGTAGGTAGACTCTTCAAATATCCTAACTAGTTTGATATTGTAAGGGACATTATCATCAGTTGAAGAAGTCCTCTTCTATTGTACCTAGAAACAAACGAACAAAATCATCAGGCCAATATTAACACCACCTTCTCCCACTTAATGACTTCGTTACTCAAAAACCCATACCAAACTGCCCTACCTCATCTGCCTAGTCACGGATATGTGGCCGGTGAGGTGGCTGCGCCAGATACCCAAGCCACACACCTGTGGCACTTACACATGCACTACACTTGCCACGCGCCCGTGTTTAGTGTTTACCTATTAGTATGCTACCTCCTAAGTAGTTTTCCCTTTCTCATGCATAGACTCCATACAACTAACCTCTCTCTTAGAGTCTTGCCTTCTTCAATAGTTGGAATGCGACATGCCCTTATACACAGATTAACTGCAGTTGAGGCAATTGGTATTCCTCTTGCTCTTGAGGCGCCTGTTACCTGACTGTCTACATGCCAAGAGAACAGCGGACCTACCAAAACCCTCCAGCCAATTAGATATCAGCATCTTCAACCCTGCCACAGGAATTTAAAGTCCAGGTGTTTTATCCTATCTCACCTATAAGTCCGAGCTCTTGTGCCACTGGTCCAGAAATACAACAAACCGTTAGGTGTTCCTTTATCGCTGGCCTAGCATTGAATAGCGTCAGGAAAGCCTGAGAAACAAATCACGATGGCTCAGAAAGCGCGCAAGGACAGGGCAAAGGCTAACGCTACTGCTTTGAAGAACCTGCACATCGGTACACTCGCCGTCAACACTTCATTTGTTCTCTTTAACTTGCTGTTTAAACGGAGGTCCCTCTTGCTCTACGTACTCCTGTCGATCCCTAGCTTCATTTGCGAGTTTGTCTTGGAATCAACGGGTCGTCCCAAGTATGATCTGTCAAACAACTCTCTCAAAACAGCTGGAGAGGATCTATCCGCCCCTGGTCTTACGGAATACATGTTTGATGTTATCTGGGTTACCTGGGCATCTGTTGTCCTAGTCGCCCTCTTCGGAAACTGGGGCTGGCTTCTATGGTCCGTTGTACCGGCATATGGGGCATTCAAAGGTTTCAGTCTGCTGGGTGCAGCTCGTGGTATGACAGGGATGCAGCAGGCGCAACAGCCGCACGCTGGCGGTGCTCAAGCGACAGGGAATCGGAAGCAGAGGCGAGCAGCTTAAAATTGCCTTCTAATTATTGAGGATGGTTCTTATTGCCCGGACACGGTTGTTCAGTTCTTCGCTTTATGGACATCTAGCTCCTCCGTCCATTCCTCTAGGAGTTCTTTACTCGCATCTTTCACCATAACGTGGATGTGCTCGAGAGTACGAACGCTTTGCAACGCAACCCAATTCTTAAACCATAAGACCCTGGCTTCCCCGTCCGGGCCAAGTTTGTCAATGAAGAATTTCTTGACAAAGTCCGAGACAGCTTGACGGCTCTCAGGAGTCATGTCACCAGTCTGCGATTCAGTATCGATGATTGTCCTTGACCATACGACAATATGGGTGATGTCGGGAGCGAGACCATACGGCCAATCATTAATTAGGACAGTATAGTCCGACTTATCATCGAATGGGACGGGTGAAGTCGGTATGAAAGGAGGCGATCCCCATGCCTTAGGCAATCTATGCATGAGAAGATAGTTGGTAATAGATCCATACTGAGCCTTAGTTTCACTAGTCCATGCCATATACCTCCGCAGATCAGAAGGTTTCCGTTTGAGAACCGAGAGATTATTTTCATCTAGTGCTCGTGTGTAAGTCGTCGTCGAATGTGGCGTCCAAGAATCGGTTGTAATTACCAATGACCTTCTTCAAGTCTTCCCAGTCATGGTAGTGAAACTCATCGTCGGTCAGAGACAACACCCATTTGTCCACTTCAGTCAAGGGAAATGGTGCTTCCATCGGCGGCGTATCGATCGATAGGTCCCCCATAATAATATCTATGAGTGTTCGGATCTGTTTAACAGTTCGGGGCTAACTCGGGTTTAGGTTTCCTAGATTGACGAAATGATGCCTGCCGTAAGTAAAGATGAGGAGAGATGTAGCTTGTAAATTGCCCAAGTGGGGGGCCAAGATGCCTGCGCGAGAAACCCAACATCTTGATAGGTATACACTAATAGGAAGATGCAATAACGGCGACTAGTTATGGAATTACGGCAAAAATATAGGTATATACCTAGCTATAACACCTGATAGCTATATACAGTAGATATGGAGAGAATTCCAATTTCAACAACAGCTAATAGCCATACACCTAAGAGACATACTGATATGTGAAAGGCAAGCTGCAGAGTGGTTGTTCTCCTCTTTCCCTCCATGCCTAATGAGAAGAAGAGTGTGTGAATGCGTTGAAAATAGCTTCTAAAAATATCTAAACACGGAAAGACTTCCCAAGTTGGCAAAACAGGAAACCTAAGAACGAGCCGGAGCACCCAGGAGGGTAGTGCCGACTACGGCGAGGGGCTTATCGATAATACAGCGATAATACTATGTACACTTATTTACCTGAGTACCAAGTATTTCATCTCGAATCGGCATCGCCCCATTGATCAATCAGCCCACTGGCCCTGAGCCCCGGATTCACTCCGACTTTTTGTAGCTAGACCTTTTGCTGGGTCCTCACCAAGCCCGAGACCGTAAGCTTCCTGAAACCCTTCACACCCCTCCCACCAGTCCTCACTCGGGGATTTAAATACTCGAGATCGTCAATATCGGCTTGCAGGACTTGTCGGCCCTCGAGCAGTCGGCCTACTTCATCAATTGCCCATCACTGATTCCATTGTTCCCCCGAGCTCCGTGTCTCACCATGGCGGACACCCCTTTGACCGCAAAGAAATATGTCGACGGCATCTATATCCCCGCCGGCCTTCTGATCTTCGGCACTTTTATCGTCAAGAAAGAATGGACTCCTTATGCCACCTTGCTCGCCATTCTGCTGGGCGTCTGGAAGTTCAATAGCTCTCGTATGTTCTAATTCAGTCTCTCGTCTTTGCTATACTATCCATAATACTGATTTCCATTTGCTATGTAGAGCCAAAGAAGATCCTGAAGCCCGACGCGTTCCAAGAATTTGAGCTCAAGGAAAAGACCATTATTTCTCATAATGTCGCCATGTCAGTCATCGGCCGCATCTCTATATTCTCCCTTTTATACATGCTAACTACCTCCCAGCTACCGATTCAAGCTCCCTGCTCCCAGCGATATTCTTGGTCTCCCAATTGGCCAGCATATTTCCATTGGCGCCAACATTCAGCAACCCGACGGCACGACTAAGGAAATAGTCCGCTCATATACCCCGATTTCGGGCGACCATCAACCTGGCTATTTCGATCTCCTCATCAAGTCCTACCCCACTGGCAATATCTCCAAGCACCTGGCTTCCTTGGGAGTTGGACAAACCATCAAGGTCCGAGGCCCCAAGGGCGCTTTCGTCTACACCCCTAATATGGTTCGCCATTTCGGAATGGTCGCTGGTGGCACTGGAATCACCCCCATGCTTCAGGTTGTTCGGGCTATTATCCGTGGCCGACCCACTGGTGACAAGACCCAGGTAGACCTCATCTTTGCCAACGTTTCTCCCCAGGATATCCTCCTTAAGGAGGATCTAGACCAATTGGCTTCAGAAGATTCAGGATTCAGAGTCCATTACGTCCTTGATAAACCTCCTGAGGGATGGACTGGTGGCGTTGGATACGTTACCGCCGACATGGTGACCGTAAGTGCTTCCCTTTTTGATGTGTTAATATATATAGCAAAAACTGACGTGGCACATAGAAATGGCTGCCAAAGGCTGCTCCGGATGTCAAGATTCTGCTCTGTGGCCCACCTCCGATGATCAGTGGACTTAAGAAGGCGACCGAAAGCCTCGGCTTCCAGAAGGCCCGGCCAGTGAGCAAATTGGAGGATCAAGTGTTCGCATTTTAAGTCGGGCATGTCCAACAAGATCGTCTCACCTACACTGGTTCTAACAGTGTGCGTCACGATAGCCCTCATCCGTAAAGCCAGCGGAGATCGAACTAGGCTGCTCGTAATCTAGGCTATAATGTGCAGCGCTCGTCCGACATTTTCTTCGAGGTGTCTGCGCGAGCCTAGATGATAATTGAACGGAGCTAATATAGGGCTTATATAGGGAAACCAATATAAATCGAAAGACGAGGCCAGTCCATTCGATATTTCAACAGTCATAGCTGCAGCGGAACCTGTCTTTAGGGTTACTTTTGTAAATGTATCTACGCAAGTATCTAGGGCACGTTCTACTTTCTAGAGATAGGCTGAATGCTCCGAATATGAAGCAATGCCATTCTCATCAAGTGGATCATGTCGTGGATTGTGATTTACATTCGATTATCAAACATAGCCACGGTGCATAAAATCACGATTCGTATTTGTTATAAAGCTCTACTATGCATTCTGAGTCACTAGCTATTAACCAATACTCATTTAAAATATCAATGCTAGTCCAGAAAAGAGCTAAGTTCATGAGCGCTATGTCAAGAGGACTCGCCCCCATTGAGTGTAATTCACCTCCCTATCTCGTTTCCAGTTACTTTCGAGTATAACCTTCGCAGCCTTCCTTGAGATCATAAACGTCGGCAATATAGGGAACGCCCCAGGCGGTTTAGGGAATACTGAGGCGTCCACAACCCTCAATCTATCCACACCTCTAACACGGAATTTCGAATCAAGTACCGCCATCGGGTCCGACGCCGTATCGCCGATGGCGCAGCTCCCGGTCGCGTGGCGAGAGTAGGCCCGGTTCTTAAGACACGTCGGACTGGAAGACGGGCATGGGCCGAGCTCCTCGATAGGAACGAGACCGGAACTGTTCGCAATCCGAGCCTTCATATTCCCCACGAAGCTCACGGCTTCGAGCATCCCCTGCAAGTCCTGGTCCGCTCCTTCCTCGAAAAAGCGGAAATTGACCTCGGGCGGGTCAAGCGGGTCAGCGGATCGAAGAGTAACCGTCCCTCGAGAGCTGTGGGGGTTCTTCAGGGCAAATGCAATCGTGAACGCGTTCGCGCCATGATCCCCCGGGAATCCGGGGAAGTAACCCTCAAAGCCATACGGAAGCGGCCTGGTATTCATGGGCTATTTAGTATTTCGGGCATTTTGCTAGGCTGAACTTGCCACGCCACTTACCACAAACTAATATCACTCCTGTTTTCGGACGCCGACGTCTTCAGCTGGACGGAGTAGGATCCGAGGTTGCCGACACTCGACTTTTTTGCCCGCAACACCACGCTGCCTTCGTAGATGTCGCCGAGGTTAGCCCCGACTCCTGGGACATCAGCGACCAGCGTGATGTTGTGTTTCTTCAACTCATCGGCAGGCCCGATCCCGCTTAATTTCAGGATTTGAGGCGAGTTGAATGCACCACCGGCTATAATCAGTTCTTTCCCGATATAGACGAACCTAGTAGTGATGCTGCGGTCGGGGTCGTATCTCGGATCAGCTTTGTACGCGCTCGGGCCCACGACGTAATTTATTCCCATGACAGCCGGTGGCCCGCCCGACCATAGGGGGTCCCAGACGATCTCGGTAAACGTCGAGTTGAGCTCGACGAATAAAGGGAGATCCGGATCATCTGCCAGAGCCCTGCGAACGTAGTTGGCAGGGCTGAACCTACGGCCCTCGGAATCCGTGTGGGAGACGAGACCAAAGACTCCCGTCGCCTGATCGCGGTCCGGATCGAGTGCGTTGATATCGCGGTTCAATTGGTTTCTGAGTTCCCCCACCGACATATTTCCGGGAGCGCCGAGTTGCCCTAACATTGCCCGCAGCACTATAGCTGCGTCCAAGTCGTTGTCTATCCATGAATCATTACTGCGGTTCGTTTCAAGCCACCCCGAGAACCCGTGGCCCTCGGTTCCATTCTTCACATAATGCGAGTTTTCTATTTCTTCGTAGATCTTCCTCATCCCTGCTGCTGCCCAGGAATCATCGCCTGTGATATTAGCGATATAATCCCAAGTTGCATCAGGGGGTAGCTCGAGCACAGCATTGTCGATGACGGCGCCACCACCCAAGGTCGAAGCCCGCGGATACCACATACCAAGTTGCGCGGCCCCTTCGGGGGGATCGAGGCCCACGTAGAACCCGTCTTTGGTGCGCCATGTCATGTGCTTGTATTGAAGCTCTCTCTCGGGATCATCAGAGTGCTTCACGAAGAAGTCCCATCTGCTATTGGGGTTGTTGACCGCGGACGCGGCGGAAGTGATGTCCTGATATGTCCCCGAGTATGTCGGATCATCCAGTAAATCTGAGCCAGCCTCTAGTAGAAGAACACTGCTGCCGGATTTTGCGAGGTCTACTGCCAAAGGGCCGCCACCTGGCCCCGATCCAACGACTACGTAGTCGTATTCCTGACTTGCTGTGTAGAACACCTCCGATCCCAGTATGAGATACGCGCAGAATATTGGTCTTAGCATGGCCACGATGGATTGCACGGCACGCCTATGAAAATTCAGTCATTGAAGGTGCCGGCAACTTCAATCCATCCTCAGTCTATATTAAATCGTTCTCCACCATCTTATACTCGCCTATCCAGCAGCAACTCTAGCGGCGTCGGCTGTCTTGCTATGGATATAATGCGCCATATCCAATGACCATCCTGGCCATTTAACGCTGTGCGCCCGCACGTAGATATATCTGCCATCTCGATATTGGTTTTCGAGCATAGCCGCCGGCAAATGTTCACTCGATTTCAACAAATATCTCGCTACTGCATGCGGCGAAACTGAGGGGGTAGGTAGTATTTAGCCGCAAGCTAATGCAGGATCAGCCGAAGCCGTATCTCGATGGACACTTACGACTCTGCCGATTCGATGACGGAAAGCCTGATCCTAGCTATGATCTTCGTCAAAAGGGGCCGGGGACAAATAAAGTTTGCGCCCCTAATCAGCTTACGTGATGCACACCGGAATCATGGTTTGAAACAAACGAAGAATCCAGGGGAATATTTAAACCGCGAATAAAATCAAGACCTAATTCGCTATAGTGGCATCAAGTTTTGAGGTATGAACCGTTTGAGAAACATCGCAAGCGGAAGCATTTCCAACGAGTTTCAAAAGTGAAGTGATGTTACCGTCTAAGAGTATCGAGACGTCGATACGGAAGCAGCGAAACAAGGTGATAGATAGTATGATTTATGTTACTTTTACGAAAAGGCTTGCCTGTGCGGATCTTCTAGCCATCCACTAATGTCGGATTCACTAATTAGATCACTGCTAGGCTCCAGACTACAGGTGCCAGAGAGATCTGATGTATCGGCCTGTGGGATTTTCGCAATAGACGAAAAGAAAGCTGCATATCGCGGTTGCTCAGATATATCCTAGGTTTGGATCAGATGTGATTAGTTAGGTATAACAAACCGCAAAGATGCAGTGTAGAACGATGAATCTCTCGTTGTCGTTGTGAAAGCTACTACTAACTAATCTAGTAGCTAAGAATGGGAATCTGCTATCTATAACTAGCTTGCAATTGGTATCATGTATAGCATCACAGCTAAGAGTGACTTAGGATAAATAGAGACGGTCTTGCAGAAGTTCATAGCCGTTTATGTTTAGAAGCGTGCTGCAAAATAGTCACGCCAATTCGAGCCATAGGCACCTTCGCAGATACCGGCAATCTCTCTTTGTACTTCGTCGCTCACATCACTCCATTCTGCGCCATGCGTCTCGGTTTCATGTCTTGAAAGCGTTGTAATATCAAAGCAGTGCCCTGCCCAAACACCCCTCGAAATGTTGGGGATTTGTGTCATACCAACATCCGAGGACGTCGACCAACAAATGCGTGACATGACAACTTCACCGAAGTCGAAAGCATCAATATTGGGGCAATGGATACGGTCTGGGGATAGGGCAATGACTTCAGAACGGACGATCTGTTTTGGTGTCAAATTTCGAAGAATCCATTGTTGGTCTGTGGGAAAGTAGGTTTCATATCTGGCTTCAACTTGTCGAATTACATAATTCCTTTCAGAGACCGAGAAACCAGTCCTACGAAGGTAGTCCGTTAGGAGGCTCGTTAGGCGGCACTTTGATAGCCACAGAGAAATGTGTATTCCTTCCACCGTGGAGACGCTGAGGAAAGTGAAATGGTTAAGAGTGAACGGTTTGTTTAGGTACACTGCCCCGTCGGTATCGTTTCGGTCATAAAGTATATCAGTTTTCCTCTGACGAAAATCTTTGAGCTCATCTGCTGAAAATAAACCAGGAGGGTAATCATTTGGTGCAACATCTTCGCCTACACAGACAACGTTCAGGCCAGCCCATCGCCCCCAGCGCGATATGTAGTAATCATCTATGTGTTCGAGAGCTAGAGGCCAAAACTACTGGTTTGTGGAACCAAGGGCAATAGCATCATAGATACTCTCGACGAAGGAAAAAATAAGCCGGTGTAATTCGAGAGGAAGGCTGAGGAGGAGGACGGCGTCTGGAACCTCTTCCTCGTCGCGACCTTGAGTTTTGATTTGCTTTTGGGGCCGTGGGAAATCGGTGTGCGCTTCGTCATTGTCACTACGTTTGTCTCCTCTCTGGTCTCTGCAGATAGTCTAGGCTGGATCGACAGAGGCACCTCGAGCGGAACAGCAGTCACTTTGGAGCCGGGCGGGCGGAGATTGGTTGCGTTGCAGCGGAACCGGAACCGTTAGGAGGGCTGCGAGATGTCTTGCCGAACCATCGACGAGGATTTGTCTCAACTCGCCCGACCGATATAGGGTCAATTTAGCCCGTGGGGCTACGATCTTGATGTAAGCCTCTAGAGTCAGTAATCGCTATTCATGGTATAAGTTGGGAAGGGTCCAGGAGTGGAAAAGACTCCAGCGACTGACCGTGAAACCCTCGCACATTCTTGGTTTTCTCGCAGCTCAAAGGTAAACGGTAGTCCGGAGCTTCTCAAGGTTAAAAAGTATCAGAGCTTCTTGTCTACACTGGGATCTATGCGCTAGCATATTCTCGCTTCTGACACCTGACTAGAGCATCCCTTCGTAGTGCGTTTAGCAAGAGATGGAATATTGTGGCTGATGAAGACAGATGATAACCGTTACCCTATAGCTGGTGGTTTGTGCGTGGTTGCATGGCATTACATGTACTAGTAGTGTAAGTACCTTGGGTACCTGGTCCCTGGATATATATATACAATTACCAATTCGATCTCAATTTAATGTTTAGTATCTACCTATATACCGTGTTGATGTTAGGCTTGAAATGGACTATTCCATCTGTCAAGTTATAGTAGCTTGGTACGCGTGCCTACGGACCTTTTCAATCGGTCCGGTAGAGACGTTGAAGTTGCATCGGCTTTCACTAACCTCCTGCTAATTGGTCGATGACATCATTAAGGTGTCTCGGTGAGACAGGTGTATACTTGGTATGTGCTTCCAGGTTACCTCGGGGATAATCTAGAGATGCACGTCTAGACATACATGGATTTAGGTATGCTACATCTAGAGTAACATACTAAGTTCTAAAATGCCCACCTGGCACTATTAAACATGAACTTAACGGGAATAAACAAGGCCAATACCCACCTAGGTAGGCATATTCCAGTATTGAAGTGGCAGTAGATGAGATGGGTCTTGTCCAGGCTGTCTTGCTGGCTGTCTTGCGGCCTTGTCCAGGTGGTCGGGACCTCGTCACCTTCTGGACCTACACGTGTAGAACCTTGGAAGTAACCTTGGAAGTGCCCTGGGAAGTCTAGACTGCCCCATCCCCCCCACATCTACTTCACTATAGTATGTAAATCTTCTATCGTTCCTTTTTCGGGCTTTTTCACATATTCGAGAACATTTGACAGCCGCTGATCAGCCGGCCCCGGCCTTCGTAATCCTTTGCACATGTACACGTACAGCTGTTACACCAGTTTCCAGGCTGCATCGGTGGTCACTCGACATCGCCCTCATTCCGGCTTGCCCTTCACACACCAACCATCAATCATTATTATCGCCCTAGCACCAAACCGCAAACCGCAAACCGCAAACCGCAAACCGCAAACCGCCCGCAACCACCACCACCACCACCACCACCATCATTACCGCCATTACCAACCACTACACTACCACCACTACCGTTACCTCACCACTGCCACCACCACACCCTCTCTGCGCTATCTGCTCACTACTAACCGCCCTTTCCCCTGCGCCGCACATCGTGCGATCTGCAGCCTTGCTTTTAATTGTCCCTTCGTCTTCAGAGTTTGCTACGTCATAGTACGAGCAAGCAGTATACGAGCATCAAGATCTAAATTCAATCTACACAGTCTTCGACGGCATCCGAGGGGGGGCTCCGGAGACACCGTAACCTTACCGTGCTTAGGTACCTACCTAGGTAGCATTCTGATTAGGTCTGTCCCTATCAATCAGTCTGGACGTCCGAACCTCTTCGTATCTTTTTGGCCTAACCACGAACCACAACCTTTTCTTTTCCCTTCTTGGCTCGGGCCCAATCCTCAACCCCAATACACCAAACATCCCAATTTGCGGAACCATTTTCCTGAATCTGGCCTCGATAATGCCTAGTATTCGTCCATTGGCTGTTTTCGATTAAACGCCCGTCTTCATTTGCGTACACTTGTCGTCGCCTGCGTGTGCTTGACCCGTAGTGGCGCAGTCGGGAACAATGGATGATACTACGACCCTCATTTCGGAGCTCCTGAACAAGCTCGCAGAGCTTAATCAGAAAGTCTGCGATTATCGCGAGGGTATGGCGCAGGAATTCCAACGGTACCACCACCGTTTGTTGCAGGATGCGCCTGAGCATGTCTCGGTTCATGTCGAAAAGGTGCTTGCAGACAAGCTCCACAACTATTCGGCATTGAGCCCTAGTTTACTTGCGCTTGATAATACCTCTGCAGATCTTGGTCGTTCCGCAGTTGAGCGATGGCCTCGGCGTGGAAGAGTATCGCCACCCCCCGTCCTTCCTCATACATCAGGTGTCCCCCCAGCTGATATTACCTCCGGTTCACCTCCTGATCGTGATCGTGAGCGTGAGCGCGAGTTCCATGGTCTTTTCACGCCGAGCTATCTCCCTTTACTTGAGGTCATGCAGCCAAACAAGACCATACCCGGCCCAGCTACTATCTCGTCACCCGTCACGCCTCGAGGCAACGAATCTAATAACACTCAAGAGCCATTGCCTCATGCCCAACTAGACACTCCCGCAGGGCGGCCGGATCCTGTTCGTTGCCACACGGAAGAGACCGCATCCTCAGTAAATTCAGACGATAGCGTGTCGCGTACACGCAGGAGCGCATTACGCCGGTCCTCGAGTGGTTCTACGAAGGATACCCAGAGTCCGCGGCGAGTTCGTTTCGACGTCGAAGGCGAAGAAGTTCTACCTACCGTTTCCCCTCCGAATTCACCCCGAATCTATGACCTCCTTACGTCACCTCCCCCCCCAGCCAAACTCAAGATCCTCGAGTCTCTAGACCATGTAGTCCTCGAAGAGGAAACCTCCATATTAGGCAATTCTCCTCCAAGGCCGAAGAAAATCTCGTCAACTGAACGGCTGAAGGCCTTAGCAAGAAGTTCAACAGAGGATACGTCTAAGTGGACTGTGGTTGGTGATATGCACGACGATGATGATGAAGAGGAAGGACTTGTTATGTTTAGTTCGAAAAAGAAACCGAAAGCCCTCATTGTGGAACCAGCTCCTCCCACGGCTTTGAAAAACGGTATAGGTATCCACCATATACAAAACGAGGAGCTAGAAGATCTGAAAATGGAAGCTCATAGTGACCAAAGTATTGGCAAGGACGAAATGGCGGATGATGTGCTTGAACTACCCGCCCTCGCTTCTTTCAAGAACAAAAAGAGATTCTCCCCTCAGCAACAGGCTCAAAACTTGATATTAGGAGCGACGCCGAAGGAGAAATCAGAATTCCAGCAGGTGCTTCCTAGCAAGACAAAATCACCTATCTCAGCTCTCTCTTTGCAATCCCACAAGACTCGGAACCTTGACGACGAGGCCATGTTTGACTTTGATGACGACGGGTCGGTGTTGCAATCTCAGGCAACGAAGACAACTACCAAATATATTGAGGAGCAACCTGAAGTTAAAGAGCAGGCCATGCCTTTCATGGCTAACTCGGCTGAAGGACCGCCTATTACCTTTTACTCCACGTCGCCCGCCATTCCGATTGCCAAGCCTGCAAGCCCGCCGCGTGCATCACCCATATCATCGGTTTCTAAACAGATGGGCGCATCTGCCGGTTCATACAAAGGGAAGCCTTTCATAATAGGGGTAGTTCGTAACGAGGAGCTACATAAGAAGGCGTCTGAGATGGGCGATCTCTCCATGTTTGTTGGAAGTGTCGATGGTCGAAGTGGAGTAGACGCGTCGGATAGTTACCGTCAAGATCCATATTGTTTTAATGGCACTCCAAGAAGCCTAGGTGAGCGTCTGATGGAAGAGGCGCACGCGCGTCGTATTGCAGATAATGCGCGCAAGCAAGAGTGAAGTATGGCCTTCCACGTTTAGTGGCTTCTACACTCTAGCAGCCTCGCCATTTTAAGTTGCTCTGCACCATTATGCACCTGTTTGATCTTCGCGAAATCGAGCAGTCGACATACTACATCCGCTGTCCGAACTTGTGGACTAGACGCAGGGGCGATGAACGTAAGAGTCTGCGTCAATAATATCAATGATAAGAATATACCAGCAGCCCGCGCATGGGAATAAAACATGGGCAGACGACGCTTGGGTAAATCACTTATCTTGGTGCTCCAATATTTTTTGGGCAACTCTGGGGTATTATCATTATTCGGAGAATATACACTACTCTATACTAGTATGTGCCAAGTCCATTTAGCAGCATCTTTACGAACAGTTTCATATGGACTCTTGGAAGTAAGATATTCTTACAATATACACTAGGTACATAGCGAACGACATATATAGCGTCACTGACATCTAGACAATTGATGTCGACTATCATAATACAACAGAACAGAGGGGCAATTGACAATTGTCAACATGTGAGGCGTTCTCGCCATAAGTCTTGGCTTATCCTACTGTACATATGCGTCAGATAGTGGTCCCTCGTTTTCCAAGGATGATACCTATCGTTATAAGTCGGCAGCAACTCATTTAAGCCTCATTTTATCAACCCATGTACTTGTTTTTAACATTATCTGCCACTTTAATACCACTCCAAGTGGCTATGGAAATGGGGCATAATTAACCTACACTACTAGATGCTCAAAAAGATCGAAGACACGCAGACCGAAGGATTCGGATTCCGCATGCCTGTCGATCCCGTCAGGGCGCAAGCGCTAAACTGGATCTCGCTACCTAGGGCGTTTGACGCCGCCGCAATGCTGCATCCAGGTATCAGCTGCCACCAGTAACCAGTAACGGCCAATGTCCCCCCTGTTTTATTGATTTTGCAGCTGAGGGGGGCCACACAACCGAGAACATGAACTGTGCCTCCATTTGATGTGGACACAGAATCCTCTATGAACCTATTCTAGCCTCGTCGGTGTCTAGGACAACTTACCACGACAACTACTGCCTATATACCTTTAGGCTACAAACGCTTTCTTCACCTTGCCAAGACTGATCTTGTCTTCGGTATGTATAGTTGCAGCCAAACAGGGTCTTACGATATGACGTGAGGGAACCATCCACACCCGTATCTGGTTAACCTGCCCTTTTCTCAGCATCTTTTTTCTCCACGACTACCACGATTGATAAGTCAATTAATCAGGGTTTGCCTGGTCAGCCATGACCGACCCTTTCGTGACCATTAAGTCGAGAAAACCATCGGATGATAATGGTTTTAGCAGCGGAGACTCTGCGGTGAGATGAGACCCTACAAAACTCACTTTCGTCAATAATGGCCCCGCCATCTAACATCCCTTTCTTAATTAGTATGGCTCTAGTTTGGGGGATTCGAAGCCCCCCTCCGCTACGCACGATATTAGCCGGGTGAACTACCATGTGAAGCGCCTGCCCGACTTTGCAAAGGCTCTAGAAGATGTGCGCTTTATTCGTCCTATCCTTACGACGGCCCGCCTGAAACAAGGCCAGTTCACTGACTGAATGTTTTTAGTCGGCTGCCAAGGCATTTCCTAACCGTGGCAGCTCACAGCGTTATAGGAAAGTGTTCGCTCTTCTGCTGCATTGGGACCTAGACGATCTGTTCGTGCTCCCCGAGCTCGAGGACTTGGAGTCATGTTTCCAACATGACTATAATTTCGAGACGGAGAGATTTACGATCCCTTCGAGCAATGCGCACCTGGAGTTGATGTTAAAAATCGGGGCCATGATAAAGGATCATGAGTCAACCGACACCTTACTAGTCGTGTACTACGGTGGTCATGCGAGAATAGACGATGCAAGGCAAAGTACTTGGTGCGCGTCTCGGGAGTCAGATTCGCCGTGGTTACAGTAAGTCATACTACTGCCATACTGGGGAGGATTCCTGTGGTATGTTTTGAATCAATGCTGACAACAAGAACAAGATGGTCTGCGATCCAAACTTTGCTTGAAAGGTCACTCTCAGATGCCCTAATATTATTAGACTGTTGTGCTGGCGCCGCGAGCGCTACATTTCCCACTGGCAATAGTATAACCGAGACAATCTCCGCCTCAAGCTGGGACGCTATCGCGCCCAACCCTGGAAGATACTCATTCACCTCCACGCTTCTTGAAGTTCTCCAAGAATGGAAGAGAAAGACGTATTCGGTAGCCATGCTACATGCTGAGATATTGGCTCGTTTAAAGCACCCACGTCCCGAAAGGCGTAATGGAAATCACTTTGAAACAAGAACCACACCTGTGCACTTTATGATGACCGCGAACCATAAAGCTCCGAGCATCGAGCTATGTACGATCTCTAGCGACACATTCCCATCTTCAATTCCTTCTGGACCTACCTCAGGGCGTAATTCTTTTCTCGAGGGTCGCGCCGGCACCGAAGAAATTATTGGTTCCGAACCAAACGAAAGCGTTCCTCACGTAATGGTCTCTCTTGCGCTCGAGGACGACCAAAACCTTAATATTGAGGACTGGGAGCGTTGGCTTGCAAGCATCCCCGCTTTAGCCAAATATGTTCAGGTACAAGGGGTTTTTAAGAGTCATTCGACCCTTCTTTTGCTGTCATTGCCGGTCATGGTCTGGGACATGCTGCCAGATCACCACGCTTGCAACTTTATAGCTTTCATCCGATCCAACAATCTTATTACGCAAAAAAAAGGACAGGGGCGGGGGCAATGGAATTCTAAGCCATCGGGCGTTGAATTAGAGTCCGATCAGGATTCTATATACTCAGGAACCACCACATTTACGGATCACCCGGAGCAGCCTGGGCCCACGATAGACCTCATGTATGAGAACAAAGACAAGCTTAAACAAAGATGGCCGGGAATCCAGGCAGATGCTATACTAGCAACCCGACCCCCCTCGGAGAGCAATCTGCAAGCTCTGCCTAATTCGATACCTCAATTGTCTAAGAGAGGGGACCCAAGCTATAACGCTAGTGCGACGAGGAGAGTACCGAATGCCTCCATTGCCCAACAACCTGATCAAGCACGAACGCCCCATTCAGCCTCCGAGATGAGCGATCGGCCCCCAAGCCGACCAGTACTCCCTTCTCATGCTGAGAACAGACTAGAGGAATATTTTATCAATAACAACCCAAAGCCAACAGTTGCGGTGAAGGAATTCCTGGCGTCAAGTCTAGGCATAGAAACTGCCGATATAGATGTAAGTAGTCTCCCCTTCCACGCCGGACGCAAAATACTCAGATTGCTATTTAGAGCTGGTTCCGCCACCGGCGCGAACAGCAGGCGGTGTCTAACAAACTGCAAAGCCTGCGAATGGACGACCAAAGCCACAAAGCCCCTCTAAAAGACGGCGCCCGGATGGTACTACCAGGCCACCTAAACAAATTGCTCGAGATATTCCCCACAGGCCAGATTGTAGTGATTGATCTGCGGCCAAGTATCGACTACCAGCGCTCGCATATCCATGGCGCCATCAACTTCAGAGCCCCTGCGTCTTTCGTCTCGCGGGCGTCGATGGAGATGATTGAGAAGTGTCTAACCGATGAGGCTAGTCGAAGCTCCTTCGACAAGTGGTATACGAGCAAATGCGTTGTCTTCTACGACAAAGTTGTCGAATACCCCTGGGAAGCCCCCGTAGCTGAGGCTTTCTTCCAGAAGTTCAAAAGCAAGCACTGGCCCGGACAGTGCTTCGTTCTCAAGGGCCATTACCGCGAATTTTCGCAATCTTTTGACAAATATATCGTTGGAGCCAACACCACGGACAAGGCTACTGAATACTTAGCCAGTCTCCAAGATGTATCGTGGGAAAAAAGCGTAAGTGTTTGATCCGTCACAATCTTGCCCTTCACTCCCGTCATCCTGGAATATGATAAGAGAGAGAGGAGGAGGAGGATAGGTGTTATATTATAGTCTAGATCCATGATGCTAATGCTGTTTCCCCACTGACTAGAAAGACGACCATCAACGTTACGACGATTGGCTTAAACTCCTCGACGACGAGGATAGAGCCTATATAACAGAGCTACCACCGGCCTTGAAATCGGAGAGGCTACAAGCGACAGAGCGGCAGCAACAAGCACTGGAGGCCGAATTTTGGCGCGCGTTCCCTTCTCTGTATCGGCAGGCGCAGTCTCGCCAACCCGACGACAATTGGTCCGTCAAAGCCCCCTTGGTGGCACATCTCGAGCGCGGTATCACGAAGATGCAACAAGAAGCCGGGATTTCACGTGCTTCTACTGCTCCGATGTCTATCGACGAAACGCGCGGTAGCAGCAGTGCGCTCAAGAGTTACGATGACAGTAATGCCTGGGGGCCCTCCGGCGGCCCGCCTCAGTACACACGATACCCCGGTGAAATCAATGACACCGGGGGCAAGGAGTACGCACAAAAGGAAGTGGAGGACGCCTATAGCTATTATTACCAGCAGCAGCAGCAGCAGCATCTAAACATTTGGCAACGTCCCGGTCCAGTCCTTCAAAAGTCATCCTCCTTGTCTACATTGAGGGGCAAAGCGTCTGATGAACAGAGTTCCGGGAACCAAAACATTCCGGCTCAGGCTCCGGCTCCGGCTTCCGCGGGTATGAGCACGGCTTCGAGTTCCGGTGCTGGCGCGGTTCCTCCTGATAGAAGGGCCCGTCCTGCTCCTGCTGGTGGCAAAAGTATATTTACACGGATTATACGGAGTGGGAGGCCGGATACACCATCCCGTTAAGCCTGGATGACCTTGGCACCATCCGTCCTGCCTTGTTAGAGGGTAGGACATCGGCGAGGATTGGAAATAAATTAGATGGCAGTCATCCGCACTCCATGATGATTTCCAACCACGCGGGCATCATGGCCGATACGAATTTAACCGACCTAGACTACCGATATGTCTACTTCACCAACCGACACACGAACACTCAACTTGGTATTTTTGGCCGTCACAGGCAACGCACGTATCCGAATAATACAGCCAGGCAAAGAAGTACAATACACAAGAGCTGGGCCGTGCTCTATGTGATTAACGCGCCCACCGGGGTGAGAAAGGGGTAGACTAGGAATGCCTTGGGGACCAGAAATTCCCATATCGCGAGGGCAAGTCAACGCTCGAGGGAAACTTCTACAATACGGGAGGGAGAACGGAAAGAAAGAAAGACGAGGAAATTGAAAGTTATAGATACTTACGCATTGTGATATGGAATTTACGATCACGATATCAAGATGGGCATTACACAAACATACACGGATATTCCCTTGTACATAGCACGGCAAAACAAGGGTTGGGAAGGAAGGAATCAAAATAATAGCGGGTGTTGTTGGGTCATAGCGAATGAGATTACTATATTACATGCGTTGAATCAGTGAAAGGGACAGATTATTGGATGAATGACTCGATAAATGGACGAGTGAACAAAACTAGCACACGAGTACGGTAGCTGATTCCCGGGCTAATATATACCCATTCACGCGGCTTGTACTGTAAGCATTGATGCCCGCAGTGCCGGATCGAGGGGCCAGCCCGTCTAAAAAGTGTGCCTTAGATTGATTATTAGAGTTACGCTCTCCTAGTTCACAACCGGTCCGTCATTCAAGTTACCGGGATGGGCGCGCTACACTACACTACAGGAACTACTAGCGTAGACAATAGTAACGGTTAACTTGACCTCAATTACGCAGCCTCGTCTCCTCCCCAACACAGAATAGCTCCTAAACAAGTCTGATTTACATGCATAAACACAACCCCACACTACCTGCCACCATGTAAGCGTAGACTCTACACTACACTTGAGTGAGCGAGTAGGGACCTCAAGCACTGACTAGTAGACAAGGTTCATATTCCCGTCGTGTTTTGCGAGCGAGGTAGGGTTTTGTATTTATAATTTACAATATCTCCGGAAGAGGATGCGATATATATATATCGCAACCCCAGCGAAATTAACAGTTTGCTTCGTTAAACCTTGGACATATATACATGCCTCGTCCCCGTCAATTTTGTGCTTATAACCACGATGGTGCCGTGGTTCTACCCGACGTCAGGCCCTCCTCCTCCACTATCCACGTTTTCGTTCATTCCACCAGGTACGCGTCCCGCTGTCGATGTACCCACGCCTAGGTCCGTATGGAATATGTCCCAGTTAAGACCCATAGCGCCTGGGTCCAGAAACTGAGCCGGGACGTTAACGCTGTCTAGCCCGATGCTAGTACCGGCCTCTTCGCCAACCATGGCACTGACACACAAACCGCCGAGTTCCCAGCTCCCCAGACCCCCCTTCGATACCCTTGTATGAGATGCGTCGCGGCCTGCGGTCGCGAATGGTTTTGGACCGTGGCGTCCTAGAATACTCGGCGAAAATGTTACGCCAATACGACTGTGATTGCTGTTAATAGTGCTCTGGTTGGATGTCGAGGGTTCTATGTTTTCAATCACCCTAGAAATAGGGGTTTCAGTATTGCGTGAATTAGAAGTTGTAAGGGGTTCGGAGCGGATAGGGATATGAAAAAACGGCATAGATGACCCTTTTGACGCGCTCGAGTTGGCGCAGAGGGACGAATTTGATGAAGGGGTTTCGGTACGTTGCCGTTTATTAGTGTGACTGTCAGAGCCAGCCGACGACGACCCTGAATTATGAGCTTGCTGGACCCACGACGCAGATGGGCGGGGTGCGGTACGTGACATAACTCTGCCTATCGGCAGACTAGGCAGTGGAGGTTGCGCTTCCGAATGTCGAGACATTCTAGTCCTCGCCAACAGAGGAACATTATGAGATGTTCCGTTACTCAAATTCCGACTTAGTCGCGCCACTCGAGGAAGCTGTACGATGTTCTGAACACCGTTCTTCTCGATATCAAGAAGCGCTTGGCGCAGAAATGAGCGAGTGATAGAATGTGTGCGGCCAATGGCCTCCATAGCAGAAAGTATGAAATCAAGGCTATCGACGCTAGTCGGCGTGCAATTTTCTTTGCAAAAGTATATATAGACGGAGGCGGCGCAAAACAATGACAACGCGGCTAGCGGTGTTCTCTATAGCCCGAACCGTCAGAATACTAGCACAGGACATGTTGGAATTGGGGTTTGACTTACTGGACCCGAACTCAAATGGCTTGTAAGCTTAATGATATTGACGATCTCTTGTGCAGCAGCGCTGAGCCGATCTTGGCTCATGCGCTTTGCAGATTCGCCGAGGTTGTATGTTTCAATTCTCTCAAGGGCTGCGTGATGTAGGCAAATTATTGACGCATGGAGATTCAAATTCGTATTCACGGCTGTCGGCTCACGATAATTTTCAGGTAATCTGAGCGACTCCGGTAGGAACATGAACGCGCTGGAAAGGGTGTTGTCGATATCACGGTGGCGCTTCCAGTATTCACCATACTCGTAATTCTCGGGATTGTCGTTTCCGGTTGGCTGATGGGCGTGTTTTAAAATAAGGTTGAACAGATGGCACACTACTATGCTCCCGGCAAATGACGAGTAGGAGTGTTCCCCTTTGAAAACATCATGAATACTACATGTTTCCATTGGTTCTCCATTGCGGAAAGCAGCTTCAGTCTACAAGCGAAAGGTTAGCCAAAAGGTGTGAAGCCCATCAAATAATCGCCATATTCATTTATGGGTAACGTTGAAAGTTACACCTTGGTGATGCTTGGGGGAATATAGATTGATCTCAACTTACGGAAGGAAGGTGAGTTGTAACCTAACGCAAGTTAGCTATATTGTTTTCCTCGTAATTTAACTCAATATACCTTACCTGTGCCATATCTATCAAATGGGGCCAGCCCGTCGAGATTGAGCAATGACTATCAATACAAAATATTCCCCAGAAAACGCGACGCCGCTCTTCGAGCTCAGCCCAGTCTCGAGGCGGAAGTATAGTAGGGCTCGATTCGTCAGGAGGAGAATCTAGATGGTGAAGACCCATCATTTCAACAAGCCGTACCGCTCGAGCGCAGCTCATTGCTGCTCGAGTGAACATCACTATTAAAGTGAAGCGGTCCATTAGTTGCTACCATCTCATGAAATTTTTTTAGGCGCTGAAGAGCAGTGGAATCTGGTAATGACAAGAATATTTGTCATGCTACATGTGTCTTGGCCGACAGGCAAGTCCTCCAAAGGGGGATGACAGTGTTTGAATCTAACATACTTGATTTCGCTTCGTCTGTAGCAAGAACGCACCAGGTTTGAGCATGCGCTACAGTGATGAAGTGTTCACCATAGCCCTTTCGTAGTCAGCCACAACTTAAAGTCCAGGATCAATCTCGTACAAGGATAGTGCACGGGGCTATTGTGCATACCTTCATCTCGTCTATATCAGCATACTGCCGAGCACGTCGATAAAAAACTTCGACATCAATAGTCAGCGGGTTTCTTTGCTGGGGAGATATGGAAAAATATCGGAGCTTGTAAAACCTCCAAAATATAGGGATGGCCGGAACGGAGAACTCTGCGCTTGATGGCAAGAAAACGGCCCCTGAAATTCCTCACCATCATGATAAGCATGGTATTTTGAGTCACCGTTGGAGGTGAGGGCCCATATTGCATATTGAAGACACATGGGCGGCTTCATATGAGGGGCCGAATAGTAGGCCTGTAGATAACGACCTGGGTGTATAATAGGGGTAAAGTTCGATTGACGCTCAAAATAGAGTCGATTTCTATCCGCGTTTAGTATTGCCAAAATGGGCGAGCTCGTCTCATTTACTCACAGGTCTTCAACTACCTCAAACGGGGGTAGTGCTTCAAATACACCTCCGAGGTCTATCAGCTCGCTACTGAAAGTATTACTATCGAAGTCACCCAGGGGCTGCGCGGAGGTGCTCCCCGTAAATGTTATCGGATCCTCATGACTGAAATCAAAGGGAGAATCATCTAAAGAGATATCTGGCGTGTCGCCATAGTCCATTCCTTGGAATAAGACATCTTCAATTATGGGTGTCTCGATGACCCCAGCGGCGGGCTCTTCAGCATTTACGGCCGCGTCACCAGCGGCAGCGGTGAGCCCACTACCCCCAACTTGTCTCAGAAGACCTTCGACTTGCGCTGCACTTTTTCAGCTGCAGATCCTAACGGCCTGGTGTGAGGGTCATTGGCAAATTACCTAAGCGTTCCTCGAGCTCTCTTACGTTTTTCCGCTTGAAGGCTGGCTTCCTTCGAGACTCTGGATAGACACAATCACCGTTCACCTTAGTGCAACGTGTACAGACAGGTTTTACTTTGTCACACCGGAGCTTTCGACTCCTGCACGTAGCGCAAGACTATGAACCGCGTTAGAGACCTGACCTGTCTCTTATAGATCGTAAGGTGACAGTGTAATTAATTACCAGGGATTCTCCGGAAGGGCTGCCCGACGCTCCCGTGGCGGTGGCCGCGTCTTCTGGCATTGCCACAATGGGGCCGGAACCGAGAAGGAATTAATGACGGCAGCTGAAATGATCGATTTAGATTTATAACTTTGATACCTTTAGGTTCAGCCCTATAACCTTTGATAGGTGGTTGATGCTGTTTGACGGTCTCCACCATCTGTCATCTGTGGGCGGACGAATATGGGATATCGGATGAGGCTTAGTTAGCAGCTGCGGAGGCTAGTGCTCCATCACTTCAGCCACACGGAGATCCATAGTTCCGGGCTCCGAGGCTCTGGTACCAGACCTAGCAGCGAGTTTTCAGATGCGTTGTGATGCACCATTATTCTATCTGGTCAAGACTAAGTATTTTATTGTTAGTGCGCAAAGGCATTGCGGCCTAGACGACATTACGCTTAGTTGTCGATAGAGTGCTCATGGGAGAGCCTACAGTAGAAGATCACACGACTACTACCCGGGACGTACGGTAGCAATGCCACCAGCAATGGGTAATTTCTCGGGTGCTTGCTTCGTTTCGCGGACCGATTATGGTTGTCATCGTCACTCGGTATAGACACGCCACGTTGCCCAAGAAGCAACGAACTCCTGTTGCAGAAGATGAACTCATTCCAGCGAAGCTGCCTTGTCCTTGCACTGCACGGCTGCAGCAATTTGGACGGACTAGAAGCCCCGATATTCTTGTGTGTTGATGCGGGGGTTCAGGCGCCTGGACTCTCTTGGACCCTAGAGACATGACATATGCTATAGCTGTACAGCATATACGCCCCTACCTAATCGTCCCAGGTATAACTGGCAGAGGATTGGCCAAGTCATGTCCCGAGCCAAGTTGCCAACAACTTTAAAGTCTTAAAACACCTGTCGATGCACCGTCTGTGATTAAGGAGAATCGTGTGGGCCGTGGGACTTCCAGGATCCCCCCTTGTTCAACCGGCAATACCTACATGACAGTATTACAATGTATACTATAACGCATCTGCTGCTTGTCAACAAGTTGTCGGTTCCGCAAAAGATGCGCCGAACAAGGCCTTCGCGTAGTCCCGCAGACTTAGGGCCGTTCTAGATCATCCTAGGATTTAGATACAGGTGAGTGACAGCTTGGCAAGTCAGTTCATATCGACATTCACTACTGCAGGAGTGGTCTGTCTGTCTGCCCGCCTAGAGACGCCGCTAGTCAAATGATCTGTTTGACTACACAGCACTAGTTAGTACGTTAGTTGTGCTGTATACACCCACCACCTTGACTCCCACGTTTTTCCTCATGAGAGCAGGGATCGCTTAAGATCTCGTGCGCTGGGCGACTAATTAACCCGGTTACTGACTCCTGTCTGTGGCTAAAAACTCACCGAACATAATTATTCCTTTCAAGACCCTCTACGCTAGACTCATTCGTAACTACTAACTACTGCGCTCTAGTATAGTGTAGTTAGAGGGCCCTGTTCCCCCTCTGACATGGTATACTAGCACTCGGTCAGTACTGCAAAGTATGTACTGACATGGATCGAGAAGTTACAAGGATTGTTGTGTTTGTTGGTTTGCCATGCATATGTAGTCAGGCGGCTCGGACTTCGCAGGCAGGCATCCTCGAGACCACAATTCGCTAGGGCAGGACTTGACGTAACGGCTGCAGGATCCTAGGCAGATTCGCCGTCGAATGACATTTTCTCGTTGGCTACCGATTCCCAGTAAATCTGACTAATGCCGAGTCAAGCACGTCAGGGAGCAGCCACAGTGAAGCAGCTTTGATGAGATTTTCTCGCCTGAGGTTTCATCGAGGGTACGCCATCAGCGAGCAGGCTTGAGGCGCCGAAACGGAAACATGAAGGTCGCGAGAAGGGAAGCGCGCGTCATCGTAGACCGGGTTCTGGGATGTTATGCTATATAATACCGTACACGTATGGGGGCTGTATATCGGAAATAATTACTAGCAAGTTTTGGCGAGAAATGGCGCTTCTTTGTTGGTACTTTCTCGGCTAGACTACCTGCTTAGTAGTGCAGAGAGAGACCAATAACACACAAGGTCGTTCTTTTTAACATGGAGTTCAACTTAGCTCGACTCGGATCCGGTGGATTGGAACACTTATCACTTATCACCTAGACGCACATGTGCCTATACTGCTAAACATATACGGTAGACTGATCTGTCTTGGATACCGACGATGAAAATCAGAATAATTTAGAAAAAAGAAAAAAAGCAAATGGGAAGGAGGGGAGGGGGGAGGGAGGAGGGGAATGACAGAACCGGGTTGGCATAGAGTTGCTTTCGCGATCGGCTAGCATCGACCTACGGTACAGATCTAGATAATGCATCATCTTATGATCTTATGTGAGAGGATGCAAGGGGTTCGAATATACCCGCAGTCTCGAATTTTTTCTGCCACCCAACCCAGCTCTCTCTATCTTGCATCTTATTAACAACAGGGTACAGTGACTAAGCATGTACTATACCACTAGATTCGTTTGCTCGAATGGGTTGCGTACATATGTGTATATCAGCCGATTATGATGACAATAACTGCATTCAGTCGGTTAGACTAGCGATGGGATACAGAGTCGCTCGATCTAAGCATTTAGCTACAAGTAAGTCCTTCGTCTTATAGTCTAGGCATAATAGGGATTCAAATGAATCGTATCATACTCTATGGTATCGTATTACTTCGTATTGTTTCGTACCAAAGACAGTAGGAAAACGAGGTTCTTTGGTACAAGTAGAGTGACGGGCAGAAAAGAGGCGGGAATGAGTCGCGAAGAGGAATTAATTTCTTAGAGTTTTCCTGTGCATAGGTAGTCCGTACTATGTAGGTAGTGTGTGTCGTGTGCTATAGTGAGGGGCTCACAGTACTGGACAGAGATAGACTAGAAGACTGGGCAGAGACTGGGCTCGTACGAGCCTAGAAAAGAAAGAGGCAATATCAAGAAGTAGTCGTAGCTAGTGTGCGCCAGACTAGACTTCACCGGTTGGAAAAAAAAGAGGATCAGGATCTCGAATTGACAAGGGTCGGATACCTTGAGATCCAGTTGTCAAAAGAACAACACTTGGCATTCGGGTGGAGACTTGGGGACTTGGGGAGTGGGTACTGTATCTACTGTAAGTGTTAGGGTAAGGGTCAGTACCTACAGTACTGTAGGGGTCTCTCTGCTGGAGGATCTATACTGCATTGGGAATTGAAATGGCAGTTACTTGATTGGGTATTCCCTGCGTCACTGTCGACGCTGTTAATTGGTCACTTGGGGTTGTTAGTCCATGACATACGAACACAGTATACACTACTGTAGATTACTACTATGGAGGTACCTACCTACACTATACTAGTACTACTGTAGTTACTGTACACTGGGTAGGTGCCAAGTTTGCTAGCGGTAGCAGCGGGCTGTAAGTAGTAGTGTGTACTCAGCTAGAAGTATGCTCTGAATCTATTGAACATATTAGGTACTATACCTTAATGCTATGATATAGATATGTTGCCTACTTCTTAGACTTAGGTAGTGTACTACTGTACTATTAGCGTGATAATACCCCTCATGTGCCAGTAGGTACACTACCTAAGGTAACGTTAAATAGACTTGGCTTTTCTTTTCTTACACGGGTACCTGTATATAGAGTATCAGAATTTTTTAGCTTTTTTTTTCAGCCCTCAACTAGCATCTCTCAATGCGAGATTAGTAAATAAACACATCGACATTACCTCATGTAAGCGAGCCAAGCGCGGGTAACGGTAAACCCAGGGATTCATTCAGGTTTCCATCTCTGATCTGACGGTGGGCCATCCCAGCAGTCCGTCTTCGCCTACACAACTACCTTCTAAGCTAGTGTAAGTAAGAGAAACCCCATGACGGATCCTTGTGCCTTTAAATTATACCCTGTCAGCTGGTGGTAACGGAAACCTGAACCTCCTTCCCTAATCTACTGTTATTTGTTATACGGTAGTGTACAGGCAGGTAGGTGCTGGTATGTCTGCGTGAATGAAGACACGATCTATGGGGCTAGCTAGTACTACTGTATATAATACCTAGTTAATATAGTCTATAACATGTCATATATGTAGTGTGCAGAGAGAAAGGAGCAGACTTGTCCCGAGGTTGAAGGTCAAACTTTAAGTTTGTATTGTACATACATATATAGCGCTATTAGAATTAAAGGATGTCATGTGACTTCAAAAATGTATCTATAAGAACAGACGACACATTGTCGGAATGACAACATGTCAACAACTGACATATATGCCTCATTTTCACTTGCACGTGTATGCGCACAGCAGTTAAAACACTGTATTATCTAGGTCGGATATTAGATTAAACCTAGTATCTCCTGGGCAGCCCATCGCCTGCGCTGTCATCCTATCTAGACTGCTCGTTTCTCCGTGCTGCTAGAGCCTGCGAGAGTTGCTATTATGAGTAATATTAATCCTCGATTTATACCCTATTAGTTAAACAGTATTGATTCGAGTGGAATTTCTCGACTACCTAATTCTATCCGGCTAGAGCTGCATATGTCAGGCTATGACGAGAATCTTAATGATTACTCAGCTGTCATATTTATGGAGCAATTATCTCTATCTTAATCCGTGAACCTCTCGTCATCTATTCATCCGATAACGGCCATCGACCGTTGTCATACGCCAAACGTTATTTCTGCTGTCCATGCCAGAGTGGGATTTGCCACATTTTCGTAGGTGTTTGGGGGTGATAGACAGGCTGCGTAGAGTGGCGTTCAAGAACCTCATGTCAAAGGACCACCAGGTGAAGCCCCCAGAGAACACGAAGCATCAGCCTCTGCCGGTCATCCACCGCTGATCTTTGTACGAGGCTTCCTAAAGTTTTGATTAGTCCATTGTTGCTTGTTGGAGACTACAATGTGACTGATCAAGCCTAGCCAGGTTATATTCCATGTCCCGAATCGCTCTGCTATCAGTGATGGGAGGCGGCCAGATTGTGCGGCCGGTCGGTACGCGACATGAAGCTGTGGGCTTGGACAGCGGTTGATTCACCCAATATGATGGCCCCGTCGCCCGGGTAGATCTGCATTCAATCTATCGATCGGAAAATGTCATGCAGGATGCTATATTTGTACAATAGCATCAAGTGTGTTGTCACAGGAGATAACTAGGGATTGACGTTCAACGAACAGATTGTTATGTTCTCGCTCAGCCAATATACAAGGTTTCGAAATACTTTCGTAGTTCGGAGATATCAAATCAGGTTTGTAGCGAAATTGTAGCCCCTCTAGTTCTCTAGATATATACTCGGTATCATTCGAATTCTCCCGGAGAACCCCCATACACATCTCGTGGCAATATACTTTCGATATGACTAGTTCTCTCATGCCCAACTCTCTAACCGAGCTCATGGTCACCCTCCACCAGTCCTAGTTGGTTAAAAAATCCTAGGAATTATCCGCTTCGTGCGAGATTCTGGTCCATAGTTAGGGAAATTTGGGTGTAGCCGATATACTGCCTGACACACCTTGCAGACTGGAAGAAAGTGTCGTGTACATAAGTGTATGCATCAGTTGGTGATGGATTAGACTCCTCGCGTAACAACGAATGTTTATCACCCCCTATGCTTGGATCATGACACTGCCGAATATCGCAGACATATATCACGCCACGAGTGATCAGTATCGTCTAAATATATTTAGACAAAGCATTCGAGGTAGGACGGATCCTGAGGTGCGTGTACGAGATATTTAACTAGCACGACAAGAGCACTAGATACTGCCGCGTTTCAAATCGGTAGTTCGATGGCGCTTCGTTGATTCCATTTCGAGGTCTTCGAAGTTGCTACTTTCGCTATCGCTCTGATGCTTTACATCAGTATCGTAATCTATTCGTTCGCTAGAAGACAGCGTCGACTTGCTCTCTACTGTGTGACTGTTCATTCGATCCGACTCGGCACGGGCATTGCTAATCATGGCGGGCAACTGCCGCCTCCTTGCATTAATAAACCAATTCGATATTTGATCTGCGGTTATTAAAGATGTCTCCTAGGTTAGCTATGTAGATTCAAGGTCATTACCAATGTTGTGACACTGACTCATCTGTAGACCCGTCTGCCTCATGAGATCCTGCTTCTCATCTTCAGTGGGGTAAGGGTGATGTAAATGAGCCACGAACCAAGCACGGAGTTTATCAGTAGTCTCCTTAGGTAAGTTGCCGCGGCGTTTTCGTTGCTTACCATCTCCGCCTGTGCCTACACCGAACTCACTAATACGCATAAACCCGTCTTGGAAACGAGGCGCATATGGCACTGGAGAAAAAGGCGTCCTATCGAGATGAGCCGACCCAACGGAAAGGGACTGGAGCCTGGGAGGATGGTGGTAACCATAGGCAAAGCTACTTGCTGGCCGGTATGCCTGCCCTCCAAGGTCCGTCGCACAATGGCCGCCGATAGAAACTAAGCTAGACCGTCTAGATGACTCTGGTATGTACTCGTCGCTAGCGTGCCCTGATATACGGTAAACTTCGCCAACGCCTCGCTCAAATTGCAACGATGGAAGGCCGGGGAGTATCGGGCGCGCCTCGGTTCGTTCGCGTGTCTCGATAGCAGTAGGCGATATTATAGACGGTATACCGGCACCCCTAGCATAAGAGCTTGAATGGTCCCAATCTGACCACTGGCTATGTCCTAAGCGTGACTTAGAAGTTGGGGACTGTGGCCTGGAGCCGCCCTGAGAGTCCAAGTCGGTATAACGTCGCGGTATGCGATTGACCCTATCTAGTTCTCTATCTTCATCAATAGATGAACATCTCTGCCGCTTGTATCGACTAGGAGAATGGACATATTCCGGTGGCGTTGTAGTTCCACCAAATTGAGCACCAGTGGGCGATATAGCCGACGGTGGTGTTCTCGCTATTCCGTCTCGTTGAGGATCTAGCTTCAGTTCTGGAATAGCCTGCTAACATATTAGAACCAACTGTGTGCTAGGACCAACTATGGAACCGACAGAGGGCCCGAGTTACCTGATGAATGGGCGGCAGTGTAGTCTTCTCCTGCAGTATTCTGTTTGTAGGATCTGGGCAAGAATCTTGCCAAGGACGGTAATCCGGTACCATAGTAAACATTTTGATTATTCCTTTGCGACGATGTTTTAAATCCGGATCCTTAAAATCTGCATTGGGTACCCCTTTTAAGGTACTTCCCATACCAAGATGACGAAGACAACTTGTGTAAAACCTCCGCCCAGCGGTGGAATCGACTTATATGAGCGGGCGGCACTCTATTCTAACCGATAGTCATGCCTACCCCTAGAAAGCCCTTCGAGTCTTAACTTATACTGTAAGGCGCTGACATATAAACACCTAGGATTGCAAGGTGGTGGCCTAAAAACCGTAGTTGGTTGAGGCAAGCGGGGTGTGAGCCGTCTTTAGAGTATCGAACTGGCTCGAACGCAACGAAGAGCCGGAAAATTTTAATTTTGTAAGTGGCGACTTGATCAAGGCTACACGTAGCCTCAGGATGCTTCGAGAATAGATATTGAACGAAATCGCGCCAGAACGGCGAAAAAAAGGATAGTTTGAAGAAAAAAAAGGTTAAAAAAAAAGTCAAAGTCTAGAAACTCTGGTGAGGGAAAGGAAGATGAAGTGAGGCGAAGGGACGTGAAGGGAGGTAAGGGAAGGTAAAGGAAGGGGTATAACTATTCAACAGTCATAGAAAAAAAGAGGCATCTCGAGAGCTAGACAAGAAGATTGGAGCGTGATAGTTCCATGAACTTAAAAGGAGGTCCATGGCTTTTCAATGAGGTTTCCTGGTGTGGGTAGATGCATTCGAGTACTACTGGTAAACTATGGAGCCGGGCCATGCGGCCTTAGACAGGGACCAGGTTGGACGCTCGATATCTAAGGGACAGCGAAAAAAAAAGTCGTCAAGTCATTGTACTAGTACTGTGTGTTCACGACTATAGTACTAGCCAGACTGACTGGTACCCGTGGCGTGGCGTAGCCTTTAAACTAGCGCACCATGACTCTCAAATGTCTTTCGACTTAGGCGTTTGGGTGGCACCAAGCAACCGAGCGGGCCACATGGCGGCGGCGTAAGGGTCTTCTCGGCCAGAGGACCATAAACTTGGTTCAGGCCAGAAGGGGGGAGACGTAGAGGCATACTGCTGCTGGGTACACGCTTGAGCAACCTGACAAGGAAGGCAAGTAATTGTAGTGTGGTGTACGTTTTCTGCGAGCAAGGGTTTGCAAGGACCGTGGCGGCTAGGTGTCTACTATGTAATGCTAGATGAAATTGCCCGTCGTTCTCTGCCAGGAAGAGGGTAAGGGAGGCTTTCAGGGGTTGACCTTGCCATACACTACTGCGCGGGTACCATTGCATGATGCATCGCTGTACTTGTACCGTTAGTAGTAAAGTTTCTAAGTTCGAGATTCTCTTCTCCACATCCGAGCCCATAGGTATCTCCACAAGCTTAGTCTATGTACCGTGCGGTCTAATACGTTAGACCTGGAGCTTCGACTATCATAGGTGGCGTCGCAAGTAAAGCCAACCTCTCGCCATACTATATAAAGAGGTACCGCGAAAGGGGAAAGAGAAGGGAGAGGATAGAAATGAGCGACTAATTAAATGAGTGAGCGACTGACTGAATATTGTTATGATGCAGCTGAACTGACCTTTGAACTAACTAGTCATCCCAAAAAGGTGAGTCTAGAATGAACCATGGCAAGCAGCAAGCTACACCAATACGGTCGATATGTATGCTACGCATGAGGCCGTCCCGACTCGGGCAGTCTGCCGTAGCTGGAATTGAGACCCGGTATTGTGACACGCAGAAGGTCTGCGGGACTTTCTTCTTGACGAGAACAACGCTAGCAGCTCCCCAGTGATGGCCATGGTCTAAGTACATATTTCCCAACTGCAGGTCACCGACCCAAGGAAAGTTTCCGTGCAGCTGCATCTCGGCAATGAGCATCAGCAAAGGCCAGACGGAGGGCTATAGAGGCGTCCGGGTAGTTGGCCCTACACTATAAAAAAGCCGTCTTTATTTGGTAATAACGTGCCCAGTGTCGGTTCCACTCCCGCGTTGTTTGCAGTTGAATGCGAGCGATGTGTGATGTATATGATATTTGTTGTAGTCCAACTCTTGCCTTACACGGTCTTGCATCTACTCTTACCTAAGTAGGATGACTAGACGTGCGCCTCCAGCCTTGTACGACATAGTACTAATAGGATGGACGTGATTGCGCCAGGATTCCCGATGGTTGAGTTACTTTAGGTGGACTTGGGTCGACTATCATTCGACGGTTTGGCGAGTCGACGAAAGCTGCGATGCATGGAATACCGGTAGCCGCAGTGTTCAGTAAGGATGAACATTACTTAAACAGTGCCTACCTATTATTTACCTTGGTAGATAGGACGATGATAGGGAAACTTCAAGCTACGGTCCGACGCGAAGGTTAAAAGAATGGATGATGAAGACGGCGCCAAAAAAAAAAGGCATGTGGTTTGCGGGTAAAGGGTGACGCACCAAAAAGTATCATTCTACTCGGTACCTGGCTCTAACCTAACCTACAGTACCTAGGTACCTAACCTAGTATACAAAAGCAGGCTCTACCGGGTCTGGTTAACCTAGATTAGTACATAAACGAAATCACCTGTTGTTGTTTATTTGACCAGCCAGCGTGCATTTGATAACGATTAGCAGTGATTTTCCCCGTGTCCTCGTCGATTATTTGTAGGTCCAGTGTAGGACATACAGTAGTTATTGCATACACTAGAAAGACGACAATTGGAATCGAGAGAATCGCTAATTGTATCGTCGTTATTGGCCTAGAGTAATTGGCCTTAGGTAACGACACTGTAAGTGCGGACATGTGTCAATTAGCATGCACAGCAACTTCTTAGCGCCTCCCCACAGGCGCCGACAGGTACTAGGCTGGGCTAAAACCTGCCCGTCACCCACTACTGCTGTAATCTGCAGTAGGTGGGTAATTACAGGAGACTTTGACATAACACCTGCCTTGGGTAGTACATGAACCACTCACGACGTGGTCTACACTAGGACTCTAGGTACTCTCCCAGCAGCTGACGATGCCCACCACGGAATTTGACCTGTTTGTATAGTAGTGCACCTACCGTCCACTACACCACTTATATAGCGTATACGCTACTCGATTCTAGTGCATACTGGGCGAAGATGGAATATTCCGAAGCATGCGTGGAGAAGGAAGATTCGTAGCGTATAAAAGCAAGTCCTGGTCTGGAGAGTTAACCCACAACCGTTGAGATCGACCCCTTACGCTAGCATTAGTCTACCTACACCACATCCTAGTGTACGTAGTAGTTTACGTAGTAGTGTATACTACTACATAGTAGTATAGTAGTGTAGTGTAGATAGTGTTAGTGTACAGTAGTGTAGCTTGTTCTCGACGGCCTGCACCAGAACTTGTGCTTGTCAAGCTTGTCAACTAATAATAGACTAGTAACTGATCAATCAGGAGAGACCTCTGGTTTTAGGTCCCGCCCATTCACTTGGTATTTATTTACATGGTGGATACTCTGGGCGATACTACTCGTCGTGCTGCAAGTGAAGTGCCCATGTGATCTACCGAGAAGGAAGGCCGGCGTTGCACGTTTGAGTCAGTTAAGTCCCTCAGCCCCGAGTCTTCGCCGGAGACGACTCGGGGCCTACTTACCCATAGTAGATACTGTATGTAGACTATCTTCCACTCGTACACCTCGGTCAGTACGGTACTTAGGTGAGCCCTCCTTTGCTTGTCTGATTGGCGATACATCTTACTAGGTAGAAACGAATTACACACACATACCTAACCTAGGTACTTGGGTCAGTAGATAGCTAGGCTCTTGATGAATTGTGATCCCAAGAACCACCCTTATCCTATCTCCGGCCGCCCGGATAAGAAGATCAGCGGTACAACTTCCGCGAATATACCAGTATATACAGTAACTGGGTAGCCGGTTCATGAAATCAGTTGGTTACCTGCTAGCCCGGCCGTTTTCGGGCATCGTGTCGGAGTAAAGATACTCATGCTGCTCGTACCAAAACCTCTCCGAGTGCGTTCTAGCGGTGATTTTGGCGCTCTACTAGAGAATCCAACCGCATAATGACACGCGTTACGGGCCTTGTGAACATGTACACATTTTTATATCTTCTAGTGTAAGTCCTTAAGTATGTATGCTATTCAAGATGTGATCTTTCATATAATCTGCGAAACTGTTCAATGTTGCTCGTAATCTACGGTATCTACCTTGTTTAGATATTTTGTAGTCAAAAATAGCTGCTTGGTCAGCCAATCAGCACTTGCCTTACAGTAGAGCTGGGTGATGGAGGTTGTATACTGTTTATACAAGTGTATACATATACACGTGCTTTTGTACACACTACCTCCTAACTCCTAACTACTATGTGGGTATTGTAGGACCTAAATTAGGTATGCCGATAGATTACGCGAAAATAAAAAGTTCCTTTAGAACCAAGTCGATAAGTAAGTGTAGTATACTTTATACCCTCAATTTCAGTTTGTTATTAATTTACCTCCCTATTACTGGAAGGGCTTGAATAGCGCTAACCGATGTTTCATATTTCGTGGTATAATCTCAACCATAAGCCACAATCTGTTGGTGCAAGTCCCTGTTGCACGTTGTACACTACATAGCAGGTGATAGTACGCTTATAATTACGAGTGGGACGTTCACTAATCATAATTATCTCCCAGTACATGATCCAATGAAATTATCAAGCTTCAGCCTCGTCGACCGTCTCAATCCTCACATCTCACCTTCGTGCAGAGTCGGGGATTTTCAGGGCTCTTGAGGGCTACAGACACCGGATTATTCCTCTAGAATTCCCTGCGATTTCCGTACACTGCAGTCAGTCAGTCTGACTGGAGTCCTCTTCTATACAGGATAAGAGTTACCGACCCCAGCATGTCAAGCCCGCCTGTTGGTTCCCTCGCTAAATATTTGACGCTAACCTGATATACGTACTTGTCAACTTCCTATTCTTATAATTATAGCTCCCCCTCAATGACTCCTGCGGATCGGTGCCGCACGCACATCATTCCAACGGTAGATCATCAGGACAACTACTACAAACGGATAGGCGGCATTTACAGTAGTTGGGTCAAACATTTGGGCAAAATGATGATCAGTGTTACGCGTGAGCACTCGAGGTTGATACTGGTACCTACACTAGTGTATACTACCCATTGTACTAAGGCAGTACCTACTACTATAGTAGATAGACGTTGAACGCATGCCCACAGGAGTAATGCAATCTTGTAATGTACCATGTTTCTCCACAGGACTGTTAGGTACTTTGTACTTGGTAGAACAGTCCTCAAGCCGAGCGATGTTCCGGGTAGCTGGCATCGGGGCTTACATATCCCGTGCGCCACGGCGGCGGAGGAGGCGGCAACTAATTTTGTGGCGTTCAGCGTAGGTCCTCTACTATACAGTAGTACATACATAGTAGGTAGTTACCGACATGTCGACGGCGGGGGACACAAGAGAGAGGTACTATGTAAGCGGAAGGGAAAAGCAAGTTGCAGAATAGCTATTTAGATCTGCCGACTCATGAATATCAGTTTGTTACGGCGAATCCACTACCTACCAAAATACTGCACACTACAGTACATAGTGTAGTAGCATTAGTGTATCTAGTGTGTACTGGAATTAGATAACTATATGCTTGTACGTGTATTTACAGTACTAGTACTGTACGTATATACACTACTAGTACATACATATTTAATGCAACTAGTATATTCCCAAGAAAGGTGAAGAAGTTCACCTTTCACGACTAAAAGGCTCGGCATGCCCACTTTCAGCGGAACTTGACTGGTACGGAATCATGCACCTCGGCCCCGAGAAGATTAGGGCGAGCTCGCACAGTGCTATACAGTGTGGTTAGCCGATCTCATAACTATCTACTATGTACATACTAACCTAGCATAGTGTACTATGTATAGTGTAGTATCTCAACAAAAGATATCCATTTCGCCATATAATAATAATAGTATAATACCACCGCATTCTCGAAAACGGGTAATATGTCCATTTGAGTTCTACTAGTGGAACTACTACGACAGTTGCTCATGACCAGTGTACTTGTACTATAGTTGGTAAAGTAAGTATGTACTAGATGTAAGTGCCTACTATGACTAGATTACTACCGTGAATAGGTCGTGTAGTGTAAGTATTATGATATAGCTTCTTGTAGTGTACCATGCATACTACTAGTATGTACAGTGCCATCCGGGGCTTGAAGCTGCGACTAGGTATCTGGCACCAACCAGAATTCACCAGACAAGCCTCAGTAACCCCAGGATTGGAGCAATGACACTGCTCTCTAGTGTAATATAGGTGTATCTCTCTGGCCGAGTTGTTTCATATCGACGTACCAAGCCTGATTTATGATTGCCAACCGTAACATCTCGGTTGTAAAATGCGGGACTCTTCTATGTCTAAGTATTTATGAATGGTAGCCTCGCTTGATATTGCTTTGCATACCCTTCAGGGTTCAGCACTGTCCAGGCAGGTTTACCGTGTAGTATTATTTACCGTCTACCTACCTGACTTAGCTGTACACTGCAGAATCCATCTTGCTTGAATCGTCTCACGGGAATCCAGAATCCCCTCCGGTCCTCATGCCACTCCCCATCAGCTGAGAACCAATGGTAGTGTTTCCAGCTGACTGGCATGCTCAACATGCACAAGAGATGAGCAGCAGTACGCCCACCCCTAACCACATACTACATACATACGTACATACATACATGCATGCATGCATGCATGCGCATGAAACCATGAGGAGTCGTGGTTGCACGAACGCGCAATTATAATATGATTACGGCGATATTGCCGTCAGATGTCAGCGCTCTCTCTGACTGCAGCCGCCACTTAGACAAAACGCCATCCATCCATTGTCATCAGTGCCATCAATATTAATTAACTAACTAAGATCAACGGATTTTTGTCACGGATAAAATTGAGAACCGTGCTTCTGTCAAACGAACTCTGGATCTGACCACGCCCCTGTCAAATCAACTTCCGACCCGCTGTCATCGGAATCCCCCTGGCTTGCCCAAGAATGGGAATGTGGATCTTTCGCGACAATTCCCAGAATTAGTCAAGGCTGTAGTGGTAGTGTGTGTACATACATACATACTACTACATACTATAGTAGCTCTCCTCCTCCGTGCCTAACATTTTCCAACGGCACCAGGTTCCCGGGTTACTGCTATGTTGTTGCCGATCATGTGCTTTTTGGGTCAGCGTTGGGTAGTGTGCTGTAGACCACGCTATGCGTTAACTACCTTCTTACATAGTACCTATACCGAACCTACAGTAATAGTAGCACAAATAAGGGGGCTTGGCTTTCACTACATTATCTAGGTAGCTAATAAAACCAGGAAAGCCTACACTATGAAATACATGGCTTCTCACCTCAATTACCACATAGTTCACGTATAGATGTGTACATTGCTCACTACTGGTAGACTACACTACCTACTATAGTATAATGTGAGGTACTTTGTACACTACTTCTGGCTTATACAGGGGCATTTTACGAACTCCACCTGCGTTTTTAGTAGTAGTAGTATCCGAGTATCCCCAGACTTATTAAGCCCCATCCTTCCTTCTGGGCGCCTTCTAGGTGGCAGGTGGACTAATTAACCAGAGAGTTTGGAATCATATCACCCCTCCTACACCTCCAATCACCATTTTGCCCAAATCCTTCTTACTCTTCGAGGCGAGTTACTGTCAACTCCTTCCTTTGACACCATCTCCCTTCACCATATCAATCGATTTAAAGATGGTTGATAGGAATTCGCTACGCATCCGCTTTGCTACAGCCTTTACATCGCCAGCTTTGTGGCTTGGAACACAGGCATTCTCGTTACTCGGTCCGACTTTCGTAGTATCAGATCATGAACAACGATCTACATTACCGTGACACGCCTCTGCTTTGGTCATCTTCATCTCATCATCCTAGATAAACTAGGGTTGGGATCATGGTTGTTTAACTGTTAGGTGTCATAACGGTTATCAAAACATCCTGCCTGAATCCTGAGGCGTCGGAGCTTAGATCGCTCATGAGACAATCATCTTAGCTGCCGCCCAGATCCGGATCCGCTGCGTATCAACTACTGCACACCTAAAATGTCTAAGAGGCGTTTGCAGACTGACTAGGCGCCGATGGAACACCATGTCCACTCTGACCGAACAGCGTACAGGATATCGGAGAACACCTTGCTTCGACACGACGTCGCTAATCTTGCAGACGGCCACGGACATATTTTATGTACCCTGATCCCAAGGAAAGAGAACCGCTACCGTTGACCAGGTAAAGCGACCTCGGCATGCCACATTATCGTCCCGGAGCGAACTACTCGGGATTTGTGCTGTGCACCTACGTGCGACCCTGATCAACGATACGATGGTAGGCTATCAGTGTGCTACGCCTCTTCCTCGCCGGGCAGTACCTCCACCGCCATTCCACGCCGTACAGACGGCACTCCGCATTGTGTGGCAAGGTTTTGGTTCCTTAGAACGTGACTGTCCGACAGCATGTATCTTTGCAGACTGGTGTTCAGACTCAGCACTGACGAGAGTGTCATGATGAAATCATTCTACCTACTGGTCCTGGTATGGACTGTATAGGTTGTGTTCCCCGGGATCATGATCTCTTCCGTGACCTCGACCAAGCCTCGGTAACGATAATGAAGATCAAACACCATGTAATTATGTAGTCAGCCAATATGTAGGTAGTCTCATAGTATTAGCTATGAGGAACCCCCTACACCGAGGAACGGTATCGGATTTTCTCGGGTGTTGCTGCCGGATCGTCATCCGCAACGATACCAACATCCTTCATCTCCAATACTTCCGTATTGGCCACCATGTGAGGACATTCCGCCATAGCACGCCCCCTAGGTCACCTTCTTGGGTACCTAGGTATACTATCTCCGCCTGTCAGCTGCAGGAGATGCGACCTGTCGCTTTTCGTCGATGTCTAGCCGTGAGATCTGATGCCACCACGTCGGAAGAACGCAGCTGCATGTCTTGGGATACCTACCACCTGAAAAAGAACCCCTTTACCCCTTTTGGTTGAGTACATGTGTTAACATACTATTGCCTTGCTTAACGCTGCGCCGTGTTCGGCATACGCAGTACGTCTGTCAACGATGATACAGTCCGCATCCCCGCAAAAGGACAAACTGCATATCAGATCTAGCACGACCGGACGATGTGGAAAAAGAGTATACCGACGGAATGTCTCCGAACCCAGCGGCGGAAACCACCGCATATGGTCAGTATCCGGAATTTAAGGCATTGAGGGCTAAGAGCGGCCCTTGTTGGTCATTAAGTCACGGGTCTACCTTCGCTTGTTTTTCTATATTTGCAGGCGGCCCCGTTTCCGTTCCCCGTGGCCGCATTCCATTATCAGCTCCGATCCAGCAGCGGGATGTACAATTCTCGCGTATTCATCTCAGATAATAGAGAGAAGAGCATAGTGACGTCAAGTCAAGAATGATTGTAAAGAGCCGGTTTAAGTTTAATTTCTTGCTTCTTGTCTGCTTAGCTCGTTGCTAATTGGTATAGAGATTTTACCAAAAGTAGCTAGGGGGATCTATAATTACACCATCTCCAACGCAACTGACTACGGCATATTCATATATAATATCGTGAGTTTGTCTGGTGCTCTGGTCTTGATTGGTAGTAAATAAAAGAAAGCTATAGACAACTCACTGTGCACGTAGGGGAGCTTAGAGAGGCATGCTACTGCGCGTTACAGATACTGCCAGAGAGGCGATAACCTTCATTCGGTGCTTTAAGAAGAGCCGAGTTTCAGGAGCTATGGCAGCATACGCTACTGTATTCCGGGAGTGCCCGTGACAAGGCAAGGAACGTTTCAAAGTTACCAACACTTGCAGGCTCTCGAAAGGATCGAAGGATCAAAAGTTCCATACTATCATCCACAATATTGGCATTGCTTACCCACTATTAGCTAAGTCGTATACTATACATGAGACTTCTGACAGCTGAATGAAGGCATGCTTTAATATTAGCTGGTTCCCTGACATCTACTCTACCCTGTCATTAGAACAATAGTTGTATAGGCTGGGGCCCCGAACGCACTATTTAGTGTATACTATTCGCGAGGATGCCGATTTCAGGGTTCTGGAGAAAGAGACATACCTAGGTAGACCCGGATAGCAGGCACAAGGGTCTCCCACCCACATAGTATTAAGAACGAAGACGTTAGAGAAGACTAATTAGCTACACTGAGTGGAGAAGAAACGGTAACAAAGTCTAGGTTATCAATCCATCAACTTGCTTCCCACCCATAGCCCATGATTATCTCATGATGCCTCCCAAACCAAACCTCTTCAGCTGGCCGCCCAGGAAGAAAGTTCTTACACTACTCGACGGTAAAGACGCTTAGTACTTTTTAAGAATATGGTTTTACTATTCGGTATTTAGGATTTCAGCCTGGGTTCCAGTAAGATGATTAGAGTATGCCGAAACAAGCGAGCTGCTTGGTTATGACATCAAAAATGTCGCCTCTGCGCCCCCTGATAACCAGAAAAGGGCGCCAAAATACGATATGCGAAGTGCGGTACGATTCCTACGAAAAGAAAAGGGGGGGGGGGGGGGGGGGCAGAGGGGGGGGGGGCCCCCCACCACCACCTGGGATTTTTTGGCGGTGACGATCGAAACGCATCACACCGCGACTTTAAAACCCCT